>LDUD01000082.1:405232-426411 GCA_012184295.1 Dactylella cylindrospora
ATTGACCCCAGGCCGTTCCGTCTATGTACACTCCTGCCAACACGATCCCTTAACTGGGAGGGAGAGCACTGGCATCAACAACATCTCCAGCATCCTTTGGTAACTCGGGTTCATCCTCATGTCCATGGAGAGGCGAACGTGGTAACGCCATTAAACCGGTGCGAGCGGATTCGAGGATACCAAAGGGGGCGATCAGTTTCATGAATGCATCTATTCTGGCTGGTTTTGCGGAACTGGGGTGAAGTATTAGCTTAGAATACGGACCTACGGACAAGCAAGGCCTAACAGTACTTACACCTCGACGATGACATTATTAGTGCTAATGTCCAAGACTTTGCCTCCGAATTGGTGTGTCAGATGAGTCACAGCGTCCAAGTGCTCCATTTTGTGTCGCAAAGCTTGGGAAGCAGGAATCTTTGCCGGATGGAAGTCCTCACTCGGCTCTTCTCGAATTGTCTCGGGCGATAGCTCCGAAGCTGTGATTTCTCGGTGATGGGCTCGGAGTTCTTCAACGTACTCGGGTCCGAGGATAGATACTTTGGCTAGGAGAAGTTCTCTTTGGACTGTTTCGAGTTTGCGGTTCCATCATTAGCTTTGTCCAGCTCGTTTCATCCGCTCAGACACCTCGAGTGCTGTTTTTTTGGGGGGTCTTGATGCATCTACTCACCCAATGGAGAAGTTGTGTAATCCAGCACGGCCCATACGGGGACCAAATCCTCTAGCTGCCTTCTTGCCTGCTCGACGACTCCGTCCTGTCCACCAAGCACAATTGTCATTCGGGAAAGGTCTGCAACTTCGGTATTGCAAACGACAAGGGAGTCAATGTTGAAACCTCGAGCTGCAAGGATACCCGCGACTCGCGAGAGAACACCAGGTTCATTTTGCACCAGGCAATTGAGGATGTGACGTTTCGGAGGTGCGGCGCTGGGCAATGGGGTTTCGTATAGAATTGAAGAAACGGCGGTGGAGGCGTCTAACGGTACGTAATCGGTGGTGGGTAGAGGCGCCACTCTTCGATGGAGGGCTTTGTAGGCGAGAGCGGAGGTGGATGAAGAGCTGGACTGATATCGTCGAGCAACTGCGTCACACCTTCTCGCAGAGCTCAAAATCCGGGGTAGGGCCCTGTAGGGGCCGTGGGAGAATCTTGCAAACATGTTTGCGATCCTTTCCTTCCTGTAATGGTCTCGTAGTAGCTGCTTGCGCTTTTTATTTTGGTGCTCTTGGGATCGTGCGAGCAACTGCTGTTTTTTTTTTTTTTTTTAATCAACAAAAGGTAAGTTAGACCGGGTTGAGTTTGCTCGTGGCGGTCACCAATCGAATAAACCGAGCGAGCGAGCGTAAGTATTTTGGGTTTGGAATTGTTTTCCCAGGCTTTAGGTTGAAGCAATTGGATTATTGTCGCTATCGCTAGCTGTTATACTCTGATTAAAGGAGGGAAAGGAAGATCGAGAAGAAATTTTATGGAGATGACTGGACTAGATTGAGCTGGAGCAAGAGACAGCAGTAATAGCATTAATTTAGTATTCTTCCTCTTCCAATTATTGTTTCTGGGGAACATTAACATTGTCGGCTATGTAAGAAGGTATGACTAAAAAAAAATAGTGCCCCGACTATCGGCCCCAGATTCATCCCTCTGCAGCTGCTGCCTCTGCAGGCCTCTGCTGCACATGAGATTGCCAAATACACTTACTAGGGAAGTATTCTTCCGATAATCATAGCGATTGGAGTAATTCTACCGTGCAACTAATTGAAACTCGTGCATCATGGGATCAGAATTTGCAAAATGCTATGTAAAAGGGCGAGCTTGGTCGGTCTATCGGTAAAACTTTAATATTTTTACTTTCTGATGATTATAAAATTACACGTTTCCCCCATTAAGAATTTCACTTTTCGGCCAGTAGACACGTACCGAGTGCCTTTTTCTAGGGAGCTAGCTTCGACAAGTCGCAAGAATTTTGGAGGGGAAAATATACAGCAAAGAAAAAGGAATATGGCAAGGGGATATCGTCACAAGAGCAAATACACTTTTTCAAGAATATCCTCTCGTACATGGTGGCTTTAATCTGCCAAAGATGTGAATCCCAGGCAGCTCTTCGCACACTATAAACCAGGAGGTGGCTTGACAGCGTTGTAACTAGTACCTGGTGCGGGAGGCGCGCCAGCTTGTGTTCCGGGTGCTCCAGTCGAACCCGGAGCCTGTCCGACGGTTTGTTGTTGCTGGGCTGCAGCGTAATATTGTGCATCTGAGTTGCATCGAAAGTCAGTAGATAAAACATACATTTCAAGCCTCGACAAATCTTACAATAGGTTGCATATGCTTGGTAGCCACCGTAAGCAGCATATGGATCAGGTTGGCCGTAAGCTGTGTAAGGATTATACTGGGCTTGAGCGGTGTAATCGGCTGCAGTTGAGGCACCGCTAGCTACGCTTGCTGCTGATGGTGGGGCGTCCCCGCCGGGAGGAGGTGGTGGGGGAGGTGTATCATTGCTTGGCGCAGATGGAGGTGGTGGCGGCGGAGGTGACTATAGTGTATTAGCCATCTGATGAGCATGATTCAAATATATGAGGATAAAGAGAGGATACCTGATGTGTATGGGACCCGTAGCCCTGATGGTGACCATAATGTTGCTGTTGCTGCCCATGGTGATGATGACCACCGTGACCAGCCCCATAACCTCCTCCGCCCCCGCCCCCGCCTCCTCCCCCATAGCGAGGGGGAGTGGGGTTAGCTTTAAATTGTTCATATTGATCCGTAACACTCTTCACCAAATCTTCGCAGAGTTCTTTGGCATGCTGGACTTCTTTCGGGTCGGGACCCCTTTTGACGATGTTAGCCTCCTGTACCAGCGGGATAAAGCTCCCTAACTCCCATTAGCTCGACTGCCGGAAACTTACGTGACGTGCAGGTACATTGGCTCATCGCTCTCCCTGCCGATCCCATTCTCCATGAAGCCGGAGCCCCTGCCCTTTATCTGCACTCGGCATCGAGTCTCCTGTTGTATATGTTTTACGTAAGCGCCTTGGTGACCGACGACCGAGGCTCGCAGATTGAATCCAGGTATTGGTTCCAAATTTATTGGAACCCTTTCTTCTGGCCATTTTCGCTACACGGGTTAAATTAGCCACTCGTTTCTCAATCTGATAGGCGCTAGTCAAAAATCGTGCATACTCGTCCAAACTCATCTCTCTCCACGGGCTCGACCGGTTCTCTCCGTCGGAATCGACGCTCGTCAACCAACGACCCAAGCTCTTGCTTCATGAGCTCTTCGATCTTTGCGACAGCTTTATCGAGACCTTCTTTGGTGGTACTCGTAATATGGAGGTATAACGGCGGGTTCTAAAGAGAGGTTGATTAGATTTTCATGAGCACAAATACTTCTTGGGATAAAATGTTGGTTAAGGTATCTACCTGAGGGGTAGCCATAGCCTTATCGGGATAGTACGCTCCTCGTGTCGTGACGTCTTCGAATATCATAAAGATGTGAGCAAAACCTATTTGAAAAATATATAGTCGAAATCAGATTGCAAGGGTTATTATTACCAGCCCCAGTCTCTTCTTTAATCTAAATAAAGCCGATTTATGTTGTCAGCAGGGTTATCAAAGGGTGGTGGGGCGTAGCTCGAAACTGCTATAGCATGTGGTTCAGCTACTACGATCCCCTCAACCAGATGAATAATTGGAATGCCCATTGAGAGAGCAGGATAAGCTCCAACGGATGCAACCCGTTCTTGTAGATACGGGAATAAAATAACCCGGATTTGGGGTGGAGAATAATGATTACCATCTTCTGAGTTGAACCTTTTGTCAGTGTGTATCTATTCCGCAGGTCATTGACCTCAATATCTTTAATGTAATCCCCGTCTTGGATATGAATATCGGTGTTCACGCTCGCAACTGGAGTTCCCGATTTGACACCAGGGGAGCTGTTAGTTGTTGGCTGTGAAGAGTTAGCCTTTGAGTTCATCGATGTCGGGAACTGGGTCATGCCCTTAGCACGTACTTTGGCAGGAAATCCATCCGTAGCAATTCCTCGTTTCGCTTGGATCTGAGCGTTTATTCTAGCGGCGGCGGCGGCTGCCACGTATCACATGTCAGTTCAAGGGGAATCCAACTTTTGATTATCCGAGTCGGGTATATCTCGTACCAGCAGCTGCAGCGGGATCTAGGACGGGTTTCGGTGGTTCTGAGCTAGATGGCTTAGGTGATAGCATGGACTGTCTGGAGGGGCTTCTGCTTCGGCTTGGGTGGGAGCTTGTTGATGCTCGCGGCGAGCGCGACCTCCGGCTAGAATGATCCCATCTCGATCGATGGCTTGATCTTTCACTATCGCGTTCACGGTCTCTTTCGTATTCGCGATCCCGATCCCGATCCCGGTCCCGGTCCCTTTCTCTTTCCCGGTCTCGATCTCTATGGGACCTCTCGTGTCGGTCACCACGATCTCTCTCATCCCACTTGCTCCTCTTTCTCCGATCGTCATCCATATTGTATGCGCGCGCGGATACCGTAGAAATCGACAATCTTGGGGGGAAACTTAGGGTGTTATCGTGCTCTGAGAAAGTGGCTGTGGAGAAGGATGTATTGTTTAGGCCATTCGATGTCGCGACTGAGACGGCTGGATGCAAGAATCGTCGACAGATGTTGACGTGCAACCAAATGTTCTTCTTAGGCTATTTAGGCTTTGCAAATTTGAATAGCAACGAAACTAGAGACGGAAGGTTGACTAGTGGTGATTGCAGTTTGAGCTATGTTAATGACGACGGTGGGCTTTTCGGGATAAGAATTGGAAGGTTACGACGGTGGTCATCAAGAGAATAAAATAATTTGGATGAACTGAAGAGGAAAAGAAAGGTGCGTGCAAAGGAGTGCAAAGGAGAGTAACACGAAGAAACAACACCAACACAAACAACACATAAAGAATGCATGCCTGCATGCCCCGGTATGTATCAATATCGAACCCGGTCTACTACGGCACTGCAGCACAGCTCTAGTGGCCGACTCGAATTAGAGTGCACATTAAAAACGAAAATGGAATCTACGAATACATGATGATTTGCTATGGCCATGAGATAAAATTCTAGTGCATTTCATAGGCTGGGAGGGCTTATAGGCTTCCAAAGTTAGACATCCACTCAATTTAGAATGACTTTTAAAATACAGAACCATAGTAATATTAGAAGAGCATTAAAAAAAAAAAAAATATGTACTCGAGTAGAGAGCGCCAAAGCTATGGGCGATATGGCAGCAACGAGAATACTTGACAATACAAGCGGCGGCATGTATGCCCGAATCAATATTTATTAGGAATATAATCATAAGTCGTATCCCACCTTCCCTGAGAGCACCCCGCCACAATGCTACGAGGATCCAAGGGTTCGCACCATACCGGATGGTGAGGTGATGTGGGTAGTATCACCATGCGAAGTGCTTACGAGCATCGCCGGAGTGGGGGTCGCGTTTATATAAGGCTATAAAATTGGAAACGGTATCTAGATTAGCCCTGGTAGATACGAAGAGCTTTGAAGCGTCGCACTAAGAATAGGTAGGAAACATGTATCATGTTCGTGACTGGGTATACTTACAATATTCATTGGCTCCTCAATCTCTGTCTCCGACATTTGTGGTAGGATCAAAAGGACGGGAGAGTTAGGCTTCTGCGGCGTTGTCTGAAAGTTGCACGTCAGTTGCATTGGTGTGAACTTTTTCATCTTGTGCATTGTGTTCGAAGATCTGTTGCGTGCGATGCAATGTTAGTCGCTGGATATCCACCTTTTTTTCTGTTATATTTCCACTACTTATTTCATAGCGGCTAATTGTTTATATATAAAGAATTTCAGACAGTCTAGTGCAACAGATATCTAGTTGCCTGCTTTATATTGGCGGTACAGAGGTGCGTAAGGACAGGGCAACCACATAAGGACTACGGGTAGTTATAATACCCAAGTCCATGACAAGTTACGATATGCAGTGCACGCACGTTGGTTATCTGACAAGACCACTGGAATACAGTTTGGAGGGAAAATCAAATTGAAGAAATTTAAATATTAATCTTCTCTAGATTATTTAATCTGAGATGCATAGCAGATGTACAGTGGAAGCCCCGAGAAGGGTCGGTATGGGTGCTTACCTGGAAGCCTGCTGCTGGGACACGCCATATAGCACGGAAGGGTATTCTGAAGTGCTAGATTGGTGGATTTGGCGAACGCCCACTGATCGGGTGGCTTTAAGAGCACCTGAAATTATTCTTCGAGAAAGCATATTTTTTGTGTTTTTTATCCTTGCTATTTATATAGAAAATGTATGGGGCTTGTTGGTATATGTTGGGTCGGGGAAACGGAAGGCTTGTGTTTGGTGTTGGAAACGATACCACGCGAAATTCTCAAAGCTTTCGAGGAGGTTTAACTGTTATGGCTACGGGAATATAAATTTTTTGAAAAAGCTTCTTTAAAGAATTCACGGATGGACTCTGGGGTTAAATAACAACTTCCCCTCATGCCAATAAACCACCACCACAAGCTTCCTGGGTGGTGACATGGTGCGGATTCTCGCATTGCATTCTAGTGCTTTTTCTTGGGGTTTGTGGTGCTTGTTTGATAAGAAGATGCTATCGTTTCCCTGCCAGGGGGTGAGGAACAGGCCATACTTGCCTTAAGTTCGTGCACGCATTCTCGGAGCTGGCGGTATCGGAATTCCCATTTTTGCCGAATCCAATCACTCTTTCACATCACTTCACACGATTTCACACTGTTAGTGGCGGCCGCTGGCCGTACGCGGTTGAGCCAATGAGGTTTTAACCGTGCAGGTGTTGAGGGTTTTGTTGAGCCCTTCAACCCCCTCTCACTTACTCCGAGCTTGGTTCTGTTCTCTTTCACTTGCCAGGGGCCAATAAACTTTACCTCTCTCCGATCCCTCCGAGGCTCCACATGCCCAAAGGCCTTCACATCATCACAAAAGAAAAACGTCATGGCAGCCATACCCAAAATGTATCCGAGGAATGCGGTGGGAATCTGCAAAGCACGAGCCGTAGTTGGGTTTGCATTTGTGTTGGCCCAGGGTTCCTCTCTCCCTCTCATCCTTCGGGTTGTATATAATAATATGAATATATCCTCGAGGCTACATCTGTAACAGTTGCTGTTCTTTTAAATGCTTGGTGCATGGTGCATGGGCATATAACTGCTTATTTATATTTCTTCTTGCATGCATTCCGGTCTCTAAATTAATTAAACCCGCGATGCGCGACGACAAGGGCAACAAAATGCGGTGGCCATCATCAAGGTCCGCAATAAGATTAACAACCAGTTATAGCGGTGGATGAACCCAAGTAAGTAATTACTCCTACACCCATTCAGACAGACGTTCATTTGTTCGGTTCCATCCAAACTCGACATCTCTTGGCCGCCGCTTCTCCGACCAACTAACTGGAAGCAAATGCGAGGTTACATGTATCAAACCCTTTCTGGCTTACTCGCCCAGTTTCGGTTTCAAAAAGAAGCAACATTCGTACCTGCCATCCCGACCAGTGTTTCCAATAGTTTAACGCGAGCCAAGCTGCTGTTGCCTCATTCGTTCGTTTCAGCTGGGTCCCTTCTTTGGTTCCCACCCCCTTTGGGCTGAGGCTGGGCTCTTTCGGGGGGCAGCATACGTTCGCTGTGCCCTTCCCCGTAAAAGCAACATTCAATAACAAAAAAGTTGATAATAATAACATAATAAAGGAGCAAATTCAAGATTTCAATGCCAAATGTCATCCTACTTGAAATTCCTTTAAATCTTACATCCTGCAAACACGAGGCTATACATATCTAGACGTCTGCCATAAATAAAAAAAGAACAATTAAAATCCTATACTTTTTCCCCCTGCTTTCTCATAGCTAGTCCATACATATAGTATCATTAAACCCAACCGAGTCGGAGCCTCACTACACTCGTTATTCAGCAATTCCATTTCCCCCGTCTCGTCAAAGCGGCATCTGGCATATTTCAGCCCTCTCCGCACGTTCAATAGGAAAAGCCCAATACCTCAGTATTTACGCTCGTATTCTAGATTCACCTGCCCGCTCTCACATCAGGTTTACCGGATAATTCACCAGCCTCGACGGTGGTTATGCGTTCGATAGCCTCCATCGTATGCTTGATATACTATCTAGACCAAGCAGCCGCTTTCGTTCCGTGGCGACCGGACATCCCCCACATCAACGCGACAACCGCACACGATATCAAACCTGCATCCGCAGCGATCCGACGTCATGAGTTGAGAATAAAAAATGCCGAAGAGAAATTCAGCAAAAGAATAGATCGGAGGCACCGGAGGACTCCAGGAGATATCGGTGATAAACATCTAAGTAGACGGCAGGATGTGACGAGCTCGATTGAACTCTCCTCGGACGCAGATGACATTTGTTCGTAAATTTACTCCCATCCGGCCCAACGTAGCGTGCCTAGTATATCACAAAACTCCCATTCTGACCATGCCAAACGTTTTGGATTTTAGCTTACTGGGTCGATATGAAATTTGGTACATCCAAAAAATCGTTCCGATTAGTTATTGACACGGGATCCGTAAGCCGTAAACCATCCTCTGACCGACGATAAATTTACAAGTCTAACTTTTTTTTCTTTTCTTTTTATTCAGGCGGACACCTGGATTCCTTCAGCGGAATGCACATCTAAAAGTTGTTTAGCTCACGCAACATTTGGTCCTAGTGATAGCTCTACGCTAGAAATTACTAGCGATCAAACATTTTCTATCGCATATGCTAGCGGAAATGTCGAGGGTGTTATTGCAAAGGACACAATGACACTAGGATCGATCACCCTCGATGATGTCGCATTTGGCTTGGCCAATACTGTATCCGATGACTTTACCGGGTTTCCAGTTGACGGAATCCTAGGATTGGGGTTTTCTTCGGCTTCTGCGCAGAAAGTCCCAACCTTCCTAGAAAACTTGGTACGCTCTTGCTGGGAAACTTGCATTAGAGGAATGCTTCGCTAACGAGGTAAACGTACATTTAGATCTCGAATGAAATTATCACGAAAAAGATATTCGGGGTCCACTTACACCGGACTGTAGATATAACAAAGAATGGTTCAATTACTTTCGGTGGTTTCGATCCTAGTAGGATAAAAGATGGAGAGGACGGCCTTAACTTTTACGACCTGACTAGCAACGGTGGGCTCTGGGCAATCAACCTTGAAGACGTTGTCATGGATGGCCAATCAGTCGGCTTTGAAGGCGGTCGTACGGTTGTAGTTGACACTGGTAGGCAAAATTAGGAAACACCTTTGGCCTTTTCGAACGACTGACTTCAACTCTTTTTCATGTAAATCTTAGGCACCGCTCTGGTCTTGATTCCTCCAAATGACGCCCTAAAACTGCACCAGTCTATCCCAAGAACTCGCAGTAATGGAGAAACCTTTTATATCCGTGAGTTTTGAGAGCCTTGCAGCAATAAACTTATCCTATACAATGCAATAAGCTAATGGAGTGGCCTAGCATGCGACACCGAAATAAGTCTTGAACTCCAATTCGGAGATGATAAATATGCAATCTCTCCCAAGGACTACGTTGGGGATGTCGTTGACGCCGACGATAACTTGTGCCTTAGCTTGATCGTTGGAAGGGTACTATAATTCTTAGATTCCCACTACACACCCTTGGATATTTTTAAAACTAACACCATGGTTGCTTAGGGCGTTGTCCGCGATGGAGCATGGCTTCTTGGGGACGTTTTCCTCAAAAACGTGTACAGTGTCTTTGATATGGAGGAGTCCAGAGTCGGGTTCGGAATTCCCATTGCGACCCCAGGATCATCCGAAACGAGTACGTCGAAAGCTACACCCACCAGCACAATCCCCGTGACCACATCTGCCACTACTTCTTCTACTTCCTCCTCTTCATCTTCATCCTCATCCCCATCCTCGTCTAGCTCATCCTCCTCTTCCTCGCTTCTAACATCTGAGACCTCGTCGACAGCCGATGAACTTCCTACAATCACAAGGACGCTTTCCGCAAGTACTTCGTCCCAAGCGCCAACGACATCCGATGAGCCGACATCAGATAATTCTAGTTCAAGTAGCCCAACAGTTACAAGTTTGCCCGAAGCATTAAATACAACTACATCACCGAGCCCGACAACGAGCACAAATGGTGCCCAAACAAACTCGGGTTTCTATTGGCTATTCCTTCTACCTTTGATATTACTTGAAAGTTTCATTCTCGCATAGCGACCGGCGTTTTGATTTGCTCGCATTGGTTTTTGCTCCGGTTATCTGCTTAGATCCTGCAACGTTTTACACGCTGCCTCACCATTTCTCGCATAAGTACATATATCTACTAGTAGCTTATATCTAGGTTCCTTCTTGTATTATTAGTTTCACAATCGGTTCGGTTTCCTGCTTGGGATACAATATACGAATTACATGGTCTTATTTATCATTCACCCAGTCTCTTTCAACAACCGTAAGATTCTTGATATAGATATGGCCTTTTAATTCAACGGCCTCCTCAAAAATGACCCAGCCACATTTCCGGTTCTAGGAGTATTAGTCAGCCAAGTACCATGTTGTCTGCGATTATTCCACTTACAAAAAGCACGGAGCTTGGATGAACCTTCACTTTCTAGATGTCCATGCAGTGGAATGTTAACATCATTGACCCTCTCCTCGTTAATACTCCTGGGGGAGCTGTTCACGTACCAAAGAACCAATCAACGTTTGAAAATTCCCGTTAGGGAGCTGAAAGGCACTGTGAGTCTTATAGACTGATGCAATACATTTTATTATCGTATTTGATGTCGCGAGGTTGCTGCTCTTCGTCGCGACATGGCGATGTTGGAGTATCCGGATTAGTTGATCTCGGACATGGACGGCACTCGATAGACGTTGTTCGTTCAGCCCATTCTTCCGACACCATGCTGTCCTCGAATTGCCCATCTTAGAGAAACTTTCGAGTATATTGATATGAGTCAAGGCGTCTCCCTCCTCAGCGATAAACGCAGCACTCTTTTCGTGGTCAAAGTAGTCCTCTCTTGTTAGTGTTGAGGCGACAAGAGAGAGGATCTGGTCAAAGCAGCCTTGTTCAGCAGATTTTAGTAACAGTTCTGCCCTGAGGGGGTTGAGGGGAAGCTGCGCTAGTCGTTCTCCGAAAGGTTTGGTCAATCGGGCGTAGTCATCAATAGCCCCGATCGATGCTAGCCTGTCCATAGCCTCTGCCAAGAGATAGGCTGGCGGTGGCGTTAGGTAGTCGAATCGCAGGACATTGTCCACACCGAGTGACTTTAACTGAAGAATGCAGTGGTCCAATGAAAGTCTTTGGATCTCTGGTATTTCGTCCGCTCGGAGACTCTCAAATGTCTCCTTTGTGTAGAGTCTATAGCATTTACCGGGCCCTGTCAAACCCGCAATTCGCATCCTAAGGTCTCCGACTTCCTGACTTATAGGCTCCGTTTTGGCTAGAGTAGCAAAAGAGTATTTGGAGTATTTAAGCTCTTGAAACCCCGAATCTATTACATTCCTCACTGGCAAAGCGGCAGCCAGAAGGTCAGCTTGGAGAGATGTAATGATGATATTTGAGCTTTGCTCGGAATCCTCCAAAGCTTCTACCGCTCTTTCAAGGTCGAGTGTGGTGGTAACTAGAAATATTCTAAGAGAACCTTGGGCCGCTTGAGGTGATTCCATAAGCTTCCGTTCCAGGATCTGCCCATCTTTACTCGGCAGAAATATGGCGATTGTGTCTCCTGCGCTAGCGTCGGCTATCGAAAGTGATGCTTCCAAGGAGGCAGAAACGTAGTCACTAGGGATTGTAGTAACATAATGGACATCAATCGGGTAAGTGCTGTCATCCAGCCCGTAAATTGGAGCACCTCCGAAATAATTCGAGAGGTTCTCGATAAAGGCGGGAATAGAAGCAGAGAGTAGGATACGGAGATCCTCTCTCTTCTTTGAGATTTTCTTTAGGAGCCCAAGGCAAATGTCTCTGCGTGCCAGTTGGACGTTAGTACAAAGTGAATTTCCCATAACGCAACAAATTGCAGTGTAAACTGGCTGGTAAGAATGCGCCACAGGAGATTAAGGATTATACTTGCACTTGTATACTCCGTGAGTGACATCTATTCACAAAGATAACAGAGTACTTGGTCAGGAGCGGATCCACAAGTGCCCCTTGTATGACAAAGTCCGCGGTCGTATGGACTATTTTGGTGCGGACTGAGGTGGTATCATCCATGAAGCTAGAAAATGCTATATTTTTATCATCAATCTTCCGTTCTGCATCTTATTTCTAAAATTGAGAGCTTTATTTAGTGCATCATCAACATACCTTCATCATCAAGCTGCTATTCCGGCAGAGATCAATGAATATTAGCAGATTTGATCTAGCAGAAAGCGGGAAACATGTAACATACACTGGTTGGCCTAGTGGAAGCAGCCTTTGCCTCAAATTCGGTGGCCTATGGGTGGTTTCCTCTTTGTCAATCCTAGTATTCCTCGTTCATCACTCTAACGCGGACCCTCTATCTACATACTCAGCGAGAGCCTATGTACGGGTATCCTTCGCGCTTGGATTTCCTTACATGTATACAACATATCAGTTTCCCCGCATCGCCCCAGCTAGCATCCACAAGGCAACGAGCTATCTCGCCTGATTTTTCACCCGTTGTGCTTATCCATAGTGTTACTTGACTCTCTTCCACAGCTCTCTGAACCTGCCTGTCGAAAAGCTTTGCCTCCATCCCAAAAGTCCTTTCACTGTTCAAAGGGTAAAGTTGGGCTGTTGTAAGTGTTAAATAATATAAAAAAATGGAGGAAGTAAATTATCATTGCAAGAGAACAGGGCTGAACAAACTGGTGGCTAGATACTGGGAATGGTCCTGATGGAATTTGTAGAGTCAAGGGTTGCGCGCGCAGAGGGGAGAGATTTGCTTGGTCAACCGCTCATGTTGGATTTTATTGCGCAGAATATCAAAATGTGTTGCCAGGGTACCGTACACAATTCAAGCTCGAACAAACACGCTGGATCACATGTAAAGCAAGTAGTCTATTTTAAACAAAGCCCTCTCGTTCACCCAAGGCGAACAACTCCGCGCTTAAATCTTAAAATTTTAGGAAATTTAGGAAGGTTATTATGATAGCTATATGAAATGGAGGTTAATTCTCCTGATGTTGCAGGTTGCAACTGGTGTCGATGTTGTGACAGTTGAGTGTGCTTAAATACAATAATATGGCAGTTTAGTCCTAAGGCAATTCAAAGATTCCGAAACTCCTGCTGACCAAGCATGCTATTGCATATACATGATTCGGGACTTAATAATACAACATGTGGAAGCAGGATGCGCCAGAAAAGATTAGGTTGACCGGCTTGCTACCATTTACCGCCTTGGAGAGAGAAGGTTATTAGGGGTAAAACCCATCTCGCTCATTCCGGTCATTGTTCTGATATTTGACTGCATAGTGTTCGTTCTCTGGTCACCCACGATGAACTGGCCACTGCTTTGCATGCCTGGCGCTAGGAATGGCACTGTGGCTTGTGCAGCCGGTCCTAGAACCGCAGACAAAGGCGTGCTTGGCACTGCGGAGAATGGTGCTGGACTAAGAGGCTGGAAATGAACTGGAACACTGGCGGCGAATGAGTTGGGCGAGGTTGCAATTGCAGCGCTCGGGGGTACAGAGTGGGAGGGGTCGTTCAAACTTCGGAACGTAGAGCTATGGAGAAGAACAGCAACTTCCTTAGCTAGTCGAGCGACGGGTGAAAACCCTCCAAGGACCTGTTTTGGAAACCCGAACTCCGAAGAGCTGGTCCTAAGAGGTTCGCCGATGTCCATAATGGACTATCAATCGTGACAGTGTTAGTGAGTGAATGCAAGTTATAAAGAATGAAAATGTGTGGTATATACCTGGACGAATCGGGTAATATCTTCGTAGAACCTCCGCCTTTCCACCCAATCGGCTTCTCTTATTGTTTCGAGGCGTATTTTCAACCTTTTCGCTACTTCCGAACCGCTGTTGCATATTTTGTCTAGGTCGCGTAATTTTTGCAATGTACTCTGTTGGATGTGTGGGTTCTGCTGTGAGGCTGTCTTCTTGATAGAATCAGACAGCAAGGATATCGCTTGTAAAGTAACAGAAACCGTATTCCCCAGCTTATCAAATAATAGTTCGTCTGTATTTTCCATAGGGTTGTCAAAGACGATAGCGCCCGGCGTGTTGGGGGCAACCCCGGCCTCCTGAACTCTCTGAGGAACTTGCGGAATCAGGCCTGTCGGGTTCAAGGGCTTGGTCTTCCCAGGGACCATACTATTGGCTGGCCGGCTAGCGGTAAGCAGTGGTATATACTTGCGGAGGGTTAGCCAGGCATTCTGTAGCTCTACCAGTGACCCGAAGATAGTTAAAAGAATTGTTCGGGTGTAGCGAGCGTCAATTTGGTTTGCAGCATCATGCACAACTTGCTGGAGTTGATTGAGTACGTGTTTGAACGTTAAAATGGCTGTGTGGGAGGCGTTTATGAGAACATCCACATGATTGGAGAAATCCTTAGACTCGCACGCTTCTAGTGACTGTATAAGCGAACTAATATTGAGATTCGCAGTTGGTAAAACCCTATCGATTCCTGTCGTAGGGAGGCTATTGCGTTCCTTTATCAGCCCCACATAGAACTCTATGGTAGGTTGAGCCTTGTAAATAGAGTAGAGGATGCTTCTAGCTGTTTCTATTATCCCAGAAGCTGTACCCGTATCCGGCCGTGATGTTTGCTTGGAAGAGTCTTGAATTCGGCGGAAATATGGGTCGGGTTGATTCGTATCTTCGGTGTTGTTGGCACTGTTAGTTAGAGAGGCCGCGATCTCACCGCCATTTGGGACATTGCTAGCTCTCTGTGCAGCTTCATTTATGCTAGAGTCGTATGATATTCCACGGACGTGATGTTTTACGGTTCGAACCTCATCAACGGTACCAAGAACGTTCTTTTGGCCTATGTATCCCATCCTTTTGGCTGCCCTGTTTACGGCGACACTCTCACTGTTGCTCCGAGATCGTTCTGAAGATTGTGATGCACTGGCAGCTGCAGCTGCATTATTACCGCTTGAGGTGGCAGGTTGGGGTATGACTCCGGCGAGCTTTCTTTGCAGATTTTTGGAAGGTATCGCAGGTGCGTTTGCTGGATCACCTATGCCTATATCTTCGGGTGCGAGATTCCGAGCGAGAGAAAGATCGTCGGTGGTTCCACTCATGGCCCCCTTTTCGCCTTTGCCATTCCTCAGCCCATATCGGCCTATGCCCGAATAATCGGTGTCATTTTCTCCATCACTAATGCTCGCGAGTAAGCGGGGTGAGTAATGAATGGGCTAACATGGGAGCATAATGGGTTTTACCTAGATCTAGAGTCTTCAGTGTCGTTGGAAGGGCCTTGCTGATTCAAGCCTTGTCTCAAGAATCGTTTGAGCTCCTCCAGCCACAAATCTTTGTCCGCATCGCCCTCCTCATCAAATTGCCAAACGTGTGGTGGAGGGTAAATGATGGGATTGCTGTCAACTTTGAGGATCTTGAGTTCGTCCATTTGGGATATGTAATTCGGTAGGGCATGAATGCGGTTCTTCGATATGGATAACACTTTCAGCTTCATCAGGTGGCCAAGGTCCTGGGGTAGCTCTCTGATTTTATTTCGGCTGATATCGAGTATTTCCAAGGACTCCATAGTACATAACTAAAACATAGGTACTACGTTAGCCTTCCTAGCCTTTTATAAGAGCCTCCTAGGCGACTTGCGGGGCGCCTACCACAGCGGGAAACTCCCTGAACATGTTCGATCTGACGTTAAGGTATCGTAGCCGCGAACATAGAGCGAATTCTGGCTCAAAAGCAGTGAGGAGATTCTGGCCTAGGGCGAGTCTATCAATCTTCCAAGATTAGTGGATTTGTGCTAGGTTGCTTGCGTTAGGGGGTTCATGAGGGGTTGTGACAACCTTTCGACTTCGTCCACAATCATTGAAGCAACTTCAGGGGGGATATGTCCAATTTTTTGGTGGCTGAGGTCTAACGTGAGCCCCGTTGATGTACCTGAGGCGCCATCGTCGTCGTCGTTTTGCTCCACACGTGCTTTTTGGAGAGCAGTCTCAACCAATGTAATACATGCGGCGGATGAGATCGGAGTGAGTTTGATCTTCCGGGACTCCATGACGGGCTAGCTCTGCACTATATATATGTATATGCGTGTGTAGGATATATACTATATATATTAAGGCGTTTAGCGGCCAGGGCTCGGGCGGTAAGTTGATTTTACCGTAAAGGAGGAGGGATGCTACCAGATATTCGATTCGTATATATATGCAATGTAATGGCGAGCAGACGCCTGCTTTATATCTCTAAAGGTTGCACCCAACGAATCGTGTACAACGGAGACAATACAGGGATTGGGTTGAGCAAAGGGGTCAGAGAAAACAAGCGTTCAGCCAGCGCCCTGCATGCCCGAACGCCATGATGGCAAACCCATTTGGTGCGTGCGCAGTCTAACCGAACCAATACTTTTCCGTTGCGGTTCCAGGGACCACCAGTGCCAAGCAGGTCGAACTTTATTTCGGCGCAAACCAAGCCTGCACTGCCTACGAAATTTGAGAAAAAGGACTGCCAGCGACTTTATAAGCTTTGCGATTGGATGTTACAATATTTCATATATACACCTTTTTCACCTCGGGAAGCTATAATCCGGGGAGCTGGGAGCTGTTAGGACTAGCTGCCCGCATTCCATCGGAAATGGTGAAGGAGGCCTAGAGCGCATCGATGTGGTTGATTGGCTAGAAGAAAAGTTATGGCGATAACACTACTTGCATACCCGAGTATCATGCAACTAAATAGGCACTTGGGTAGACTTGGATAAGTAGATAACTGAGTGCAGGGTTATTATCTATACATTTAAATCATTCATCCTGCGGTTGCTGGTTGTGCGAGCCTCCATGTGCGTCGATTCATATGTTCACGTCAAATCAATAACGTTATTGTACGGGTATAGCATCCCGGTTGAAAACAGGGGCTTCGCTCCTTTGCTGCCTTGGATTACAAGTTGAATCTAAAAACAAGTAATGCGCGCTGGTAGGTATCCGACACTGATAAAATATCAGGTAGTTCCCACATCCATCTCTCGCTCCGTCTCTCTTCTTGGCTTGCGATCAGTGAACCAAGTGCAAGTTAATACGCCCTCGAGATTCGCCTCCTGATAACCTCGAAGACAAGCAATGCTCATACGGAACCAGCGAGCAGTTTGACCGCGAGTATTCATCTCCCCCCATACGGTACGCATGTCCTCCCTGCTATTCATAATTTTCCTCATACAACCGTGCATATTCATGTGTTCTTTCTTGGCCGGCAACATTCCTATCACCTCGTGAGGTCTTGTCGCCGCTTCCTTTCCTCCTTTCCCTCTCGCGCCATGTGGGCGGCTACACGTTTGGGGGACCTGCGTGACGTTCGGGAGCATCCGTGTAACCTGCAGCAACTTGCGCACAACCTCCATGCTTCCCCTAGACACCCTTTCCAACATCACCGCAACACATACCTACCAAGGTGCTATGCACTATGGCAGAGGATTCGTGATAACGCATCTGGTCGTGTAGAATAACAAATACAGCTGACACTGACTGCCGGTGGGTGTAGGGTATTTTCTTTAGAGAATCCTAGTAGATAGTAGCTGTCTTTCTCTTGGTGGAAAATATATAACTCCAGCTCGTATGCACACTAGGAAGAAAACTTTAAGCAGCGCTAGTCAATCTCAATTGTAAAGACAGTCAGCACTGACAACATCCACCCTGGAGTCTATCATTTTCGATAAGATGGCCTCCTTCCGCGTACGCCGAAACTTTCAGGTGTTTATTATCGCTTTCGGCTATATATTCCAGTTGTCCAATGCACAGCAGACAACCTCTCTTTCTGTTACCATGACAGCTGCAGGGCCTCTAGGCACTTTCAACCCACCAGATGAATGCACATCCTTCTCGGCCTACAGCACTCAAACCTTGGTGTTCGGCGACGGAAATACACGATCCTTCACGCTGACATCCTTCCGGCAGGGATGTCAATACGGAGGACCGCATACGACCTGCTGCCCGCCTGACTATGAACTTGGCCAATTCAACTCCCCGGGCGTATGTCCGGGTGGCTATACAACGCTAGGAGATATCGAATTCGTCGGAGTAACACAGAGAACAGAAGGATTTTGGATAACATATGCCCCAATAGGAACGAAAACCGGTAAACTGTGTTGTCCTAGGCGAGTACCTAATAAACAAGCTCCGCAGCTCGTTTACGCTCATTGGTTAACCTTGGTGCTTGAATCGTTTAGTGCTCCTGATTCTATATCATACAAGGCCGATGGACCGGTCCCGATATGCTTGGCGACGTCAAAAGGTCCAACAATCACGCAGGAGGGAAGCGTAATTAATCATGAATCAATATGGTTTGCTAGCGCTGTTGTGGTGGTACCCCCTGGCGCCTCAGACGCGCCTCTTCCCAGCGTAACCGCGAGTAGCAATACCGTATCGCGGAATCCTTCATCCAGCCGCTCTTCCTTGTCTACCGGCCAGGGAGTTATATCGGAACCGGGTACGTCGGTTGGGGAGAGTGAACCCCAAAATACCTCGCAACCTGGGGACTCACCTTCGGGTGGTGGTGGGCTTTCTGGTGGTGCGATAGCTGGTATTGCTGTTGGTGTCGCGGTTCCCGTGGTCCTTGTAGGCCTTTATTTAGCATATAGATTTGGAAAACGAAATTCGAAGGAACCGGAGAAATGGGGAACACAAAATCGAGGAGTTGCTGCTTTGGATTACGGAGATGCTGGTCGAGAACCTGGGGTTGCGCCACACACAGAAATAGGTGGAATTCAAGGGTCAAGGTGATCTCTAGCTAGTAGAGCTAGATACGGTAATACAACCGTCCCGGAGCGGCGTAGTCCAGTTCGCATTAATAATTTCCCCGTATGGGGTGGGGGTAAATAATCCTTAGCTCCTTCCGGGAATTCTCGCCTTGTTCCCCTCTTCGCACCTTTGCCTTTAGAGAGCGCCGCGTTTCTGGAATGAATAATCTATACCTTACGACGATGAGAATATGACTGGTTGTTGCAATCCTTGATTGGATTTATTTCTGACAATAGCGTAATGTGTAGAGCCCAGTGACATTTTAAGGATCATAATCTTCTGATTGCGTGCATCAACCCAGCTTTACTAATAATCCCCCTCGTCATCCTCTTCGTCCGTTATCTCAACTTCTTCAAGCTCGCTTCCTAGCTCCTCTTCGGCTAAGTTACCTTCAGTCGAACCGTCTCTTTCACCATCCGAGTCAGAATCTTCTGAACCGGAGTCGCTAGATTTATCGTCATCATCTTCATCGCTACCTGCGTAATCTTCGTCATCTTCGTCGTCGTCATCTTCTGGGTCGATTCCAGCGATTTCATCCTCTGCTGCTTGGAGCTCGCTCTTCTTCCCCGCGTTTTCCTTTGCGAGTGAAGGTAGAATTTTAGCCCGCCGCATTTCAGACATGCTCGCATCCTTTAACTGGTTTTCCCGGAGATATTGATCAATTGCCGGGTGCTCAGCGTGATCAATCATCGAAAATTCTACTTCTCTGCCGCTTAGGTCCTCCGGGGTCTTGATAGTTAAGCTGAACGTCCTCTGAGTGATGCTAGAATAGCTACTCGACTCTATAGAATCGAATAAGAAGCACTGGAGGGGTTTTTTGAAGCCCCAAATAATCGCGCCTTTAAGAAAGAACAAGAAGCCTACCAAAAGTCAGTGAAACTAGTCTCGTTTTTTGGAGTAATCTAAACCAAACCTTCTTTGGTTCCCAGATGAGCATTGACGTGGAATGGAACTTCGTCTTTGCGGTATGATTTCGCAGCTAGGGATCGGAACGTTTCTGGATCCGGCTCAACCACGGGAATCGATGGCAAGGCGCGATTTAAACCGTTAATGATAGCTTGTTTATAAGAAGTTTCACCAGCTATAGGGGCCGCATTTTTGGGTGCGATTTCGTTGACGGTGAAGAGAAGAGGATCTACGGGTATATCATTGAAGCCATGGCTATTTTTGGAGAAGATACAAAAGTTCCACTGCCTGTTTGGAATGTCAGTAATCCAAGGGTGCAGCGTTTCGAGGGATCAGGAAATACTTTGCAGTCTTCTCCGGGACTGGTACACAGGCCACGAAATCTGGTGCCCGGGTATGCTATCAGCAATGGTTCGAGGAAGGCATATAAATTCCACCTACTCCACACGAGAAAGCTGCGAACCCACCAATGTCCTTTACGAATACTCCAAACTCGATAGCGCCATTCGCCCCGACAGCTGCAATCGCCGTTTCATTGATAACCAAGTTGAACTTTTTACGCTGAGGGATCGAGAAGGATATGTCCGGTACACGGACAATGGGCGTGAGGGACCCAATTGCAGTATCCAAGTCGGACCTGTTGACCATTTCGATCTGAGAGCCTGCATTGTCGATTTTGCGGCGTTTTGCGGACGGTTCGTCCAAGTTGCCTGCCTCGCGTTGCCTGGATTCGACAATGAAATCGGCTATACGCTGGAATAAGACATGGCTTTCGGGGTGGCTCCCTAAATCACCAAGTGTAAGCCAACATTGCCGGGAAACAAGTGTTTTCCCGTTCCCATCTCGTTCTCCCTTCTTCACTCGCTCCAATAAAATTAGAGCTTGACGTGTCAACATTGTACGTACCAACGTATTGGAGAATCTGTTGCTGCAGGAGGGGGGAGTCACGAAAAGCGTCTTCCAGAGACAGAGTTGCACCATTTGTAGAAGACATATTGAGATAGGAGTAGCTGTCCGGGAAAGAATTGTCATTAATATTTGGGGACTAGAACAGAGTTGTGCGTCAAGCCGTTTCCTCTATGATATGATTATGTTTAGCAAGTCGCGAGTTGAGATGTGGGAGAATGGCAAGGCGGTAAATATAGATCAGAGAAGTTTTCGCGCAGGGCAAGAAAGGCTAGAAAGAAAATATAATCAAGGGAAAATGCCAAAATCGTGAAGGCACCTTGTTGGCGCTTCGAAGGTGCGACTAAATAAAACGTGTAGAATGGAAATAGTACAAATACAAAGGGTTGAATCTAGCTTCCAGGGTTTAGGCAATCTTCCAGCAAGTATTCGCTGAAGCTCCAAGGAGGTCTCCCCTCCCGAAAAAAAAAAAAAAAAAA
>LDUD01000034.1:158-42263 GCA_012184295.1 Dactylella cylindrospora
GTGTAACCATATACAGGTGTTGGAGATCTGGTTGTCAACACATGTTGACTTGACATCCGCCCAAATCAGCCACCTCTTGATCTGTCGAAATTGTGAAACTAACAAAGGACATATGGGGACCAATTGATGCATTGCTTCACAAAATGGCATATGTGAGCCTGAAACAAATATTCTTGCTTGGGCAATAGAGTGGTATTAGCGGGAATCCCAAGATAACCTAATTCTTATATGTGCATACATACACAGAATTTGCAAAACTCTAGAAAGTATTTGATTCCAGGCCCTACTAAAGCTGACTAGCAGAGGGAGGCAAATTAATCTCACATCGCCTATAGCTAATACGTCTCATGGAGGAGCCTCGTGTATAGCCAAGGATACCAACTCTTGTATCCTAACCATCTAAATCCATAAAGTCGCGAAATACTCGAGATCCTCCTCACTTCACGATAGATACGTCCTCGAAGGGTACCTAGTTGCGAAAATGGACCAGGGGAAATCGGCGGCATCGTCCCTAGATCCAAGAGAGTACGACTTTGATGAAAGTTTCTACGAACGTATATCAGAAGCCGAAATCACGCCAGACGCTAATAAAGATTACTATGCGATCCTTGGTATTGATCAGAACGACGAACTCGTGGGGAAATCGCGGATATGTTACTTTCACCGCATCAAAACTCAAAACTTGCTAGTAATCGTTGAAAACCCTGATCATCACCCTCCTGAGGTAGTACAAAATGCCTATACCACTCTAGCGGACCTAGAAGAAGCCGTGACCGTCCTTGCAAATAAAGACGACAAAATTGCAGAGAAGTGGTGGAGAAGACGCCAGGAGTTGCTTGGGAAAAGCTCTGAGGAAACCGAAATCGGTCGGGATTATTCGCCAACAGATCCTCCTCCTGGTAAATCTGGCGACTTGCCACCCGAGCTGTTAGATGTAGGGATCTCACCATCGGCTCCAGCCTCTAGTGGGCTCTTCTCAAGACTCTGGGATTCTGCGACACGGGGCCTCAAACCTAGGCCAAGACGCCAATCCCGTGTATTGATACCCGGGCAGTTAGTAATTAAAGGAGGGAAGTTGATACTGAATCCAGACGCCTCAGATATACCAGAAGCCGCGAAGAAAATCTCAAAGACTATAGAAGAAACCCGTGCCACAGGAACTACCACATCCGGGACGGATCCGGAAAAACGCGAACGGCCATCCCATGCTATACGGGTGTCCCCAGAACATAGAGATGATGCCGGTGCAGCTGCTGAGGACAGTATCGGGTCACAGGTACGGTGGGACAACAGGTACCGAGCTAAGAAACGTAGACAGCATATCGAGCATATTAGAAAGTACATGGGAGGGGGCAAAGGCTTCCCCCCACGGCAACCAGAGTTTTGGGAAACGGATCCGGAAGGATATACTAAAATGTTTGCTAAGCGTCCAGAGTTGCATTGGCTAGCTAGAGCAAGGCTCCGGAATGCGTTCTTAGAGGCTGATATTCAAGCGGCCGATGAAGAGGAAAAAATATCTATTGTGCAAGACAAGATGAGGCCATACCTAGGCAGCGAGCCGCTCACATGGGGATTAGATTTAGAACACGAGCACTCGCTAGAATTGCCACCAAAACGGGAGGTTGCCTTCCTCAATTTCCTCCGCGAAAATGGCGAAGAGAACCCGGATTTAAATGATTTCCCATCAGCCAAGGAGTGGATGACTGCAGACAACAGACGATTGATCCGTCACGAGAAGAGGACCGCCGATTGCCCATCAACCGCGGCTGAGATGCAGGAAGAAATACGAGCAAATGGAGGTATAGATCCTGGGGCGGAGCAACTCACGAAATGGCTAGGGTCGAACCATCGGACTCCAGAATCATACAAGAGAAGTTGGTTTTGGGAGTTTGTGCTAGGCCCCGATGAGCGTGAATTCACGAAGAAGAATCCGGAACTCCCGAAGAGATATAGATTTGAGCCAGGTGAATACAAGATTGGTCCTGATGGAGAGATGATACACGTCTGCAGGCGAGGCGAATCGTTCTTCGAGCACATGTATTTTTCTTGTCCAACTTTTAAATGGCCAGAGCATATTCCTAAGCCACCTGGGGAGTCTGCTTATGATAGACATATTCGCGAGGTCAGGAGGGAGCAAGCAAGGCAGAGGAGGGCAGAGTCTAAAACAGGAGCTGGGGAGCATGCAGCCGGCCAGGACCCACTCCCTCCACAGATCAGCTAGTTTAGATGGCTGAAATTGTGGTAAAATATAACCGAAAATTAAGGGCGGACGCTCCCGCTTCGGATATTAGGCCGCTCGTACCGAGCGAAAGCTAGAGAGCTCGAGAGAGAAGGAGACTAAACCTTCACGGAAGAACATTAAAAGATATCGGCTTTGTTCCGTTAGCGGAGTAGTTTTAGACTAGTTACCTAATGTCCATAGTTAGTATGAAGAAGGCCCTAGCATTAACATCTTGATAACCTAGATCAGTCCCAGCTGAGACGAAGGGAGACAATAGTGATTCTCATTATAATATGTCAGTTAACCCCTTGGATCATAATATGAGGAACAATATTCTAAATATTAAGGACCCTATACCCGTATACATATGCAGACGGGCATAACCAGTACCCGAATATCTTGCCGAATCCAGCCGCATATGCCATCCCACCTAAGTAAAGTAGCAGGATAGCTGCAGAGTTAGGTGACACAAGCCTTCGGCCAACAGTTCGTATCCAGCCAAAACGATCCGTTAATAGGCTGGAATAAACACAGGCCCGAGCGGCTGCCGGAGGCCGGAACCAGAGTATGTTAGCACTCGAGTAGCAATTTCTTTTAATGAAATCGTTAATCATGATTACCAGTAAATTACCACATGGCAAGAAAACGGAATTTCTCTCCCATGCGTTATGAACTCGTTCCGTCCTCATTATTAACGCAACAGGGCTAAAACTCCCACGGGCCGAGCTTGTCTCGTGTAGCACAGGCTCGGCATGGGTTGTCCGCCTTCTAAACCTCAAGGTTTGATCTTATATTCAAGCGGGTTGTCTGTGTAACAGTTTCTAATCCTGGTCCTGCTGTAGGCAGATATTTCTGGCTGCGGTACTCCGTTTTACCACTTTAGCAGGGTATATTAGCATGGGCATGGGCCAATGCAGTGCGCAATGCTCCCATAAAGCTAACGACAAGGATAGAGGGGCCTCTAAGTAAATTGCATCTCGATTGGTTCGTTGCGATATAATATAAATGATGTGCATCAATGCCTATGGTGAACTACGGCGTACCGGCGTTCTAACTCTAGGCATTCTCTAGCTCTAGTTCAACGAGGATTCAGGCGGTAGCCCTTTCGTTTAGAAATCTAGGTGTTTTTAGTGTCTCATGAAACGCGAGCTCCCCTTGTGAATTGCGGGGATAGCGGGGATAGGGATGTAAATTCTAAACCAAAAGGCACGGAAGGGCTTAAGGGTGTGATATATGATATCGTGGATATTAACGAGATCGGCTTTGTGGCATCCTTCAGCTCTGCGACCCCCTTTCCCTCTGGAGAGGGTATATTTTTCAAGCTCATTATGTACTGTACATGCTGCAAGGGCGCACTTTGAGCTACAAAAAGGATCCAACAATGCAATGCAATTCTAAGCACCCTCGCTTTGTGCTTGGAATCAGAGGCCTGGATGGGCTGGGTGTTGTGTGATCCCACAGCTCGAACTAGATCTAATCCTGTGTAGCTTACAAATCCCGATCTTGAGCCATAGATTTAGAGTCCGTACCAAATGCTAGCTCAAACGGGTTAACTCCGCAGAATCTGTATATCACATTTTATAATATAATATAATATGCGATGACAGGACCCTGGTAGTGGGTAATCGGACAAATTGTTTGTGACGTTGCACAGATTCGCCCAGACCCTTGCCCTATCCCTTGATTGTTCTCATCCCACGGGAGTAATTTCTCGTGCGTAAACTCGACCGTAAGTTCAGGTAAGGTTATCCGTAGCGATGCTCGCTAAATTTGCGATTCGTGTTAGTCTGTTAGCTCATGGACCTTTCCGTGCACTTTTAAAATATCCCAACTAGTGTTTGGGCGGTATATGCGCAGGAAGCTTACCCGAGACAAGTGCGGGAAGCCCAAAGCTTGCAAAGGATTTGACGAAGGAACTGCAATTCCAACAAAGCCAAAGGCCCTAAGCTTGGTCGCTAGATGTGAGGATGTTGGTTTCTATATAATGTAATTGTATAATTAATAATACCCCATCCAGGTTTCCGGATTTCTTGCTGCCTATACATTATTTATAGTGCAAGAAATGGCATTCCTTTATAATTTGGTACTCAACATTCTCTTATCAATTTCAATCGAACCGAATTTCAAATTTACCAAGGCGTGGCCTAACTATCGTTAAAGATTTCTCTTCTTTGCCAATCCTTTCGCAGTGTGATTCTTTGTTTAATGTTGGAATCCGCTAGTACCAACCTGCAGTAGTTCAACGAGATACAAACTCGCTTCCGTAGGATTGGTCGAGTGTAAACTTCAAAATACGGACGCCCTCACCCTTTGTTTAGAAGTATACGCTCGAGTTGTGTTCCTGTGCGGCATTGCATGGCGGAACTCTTCTTACTTTTCATTCCTCTCTCCTTGCTCGCAGCTCTTCAGCAAACAATCTTTTTCGTAACACCTTTAGTATATCTTTGCTTCAATACTTTGCTGTTAAGGGAAGATGGTGAACCTCACAACGTATACGGTATGTTCTTCAAGGCACCCACCCAGAGAATTAACCGGATATGCGATTACAAAACATCTCTAACGAAACTTAGGCGACGTTCGTTTCGCTGTTCGCTTTATCATTTATCGTGACCGTCCTTCGGATATATACAAGGGCCAAAATTAACAAGGGCCTCCACACTGAGGATGTAAGTCGGTTTCTTCCCTCGTATATACTATATGTCGTATGACATCTAAGGTCTCATACATTTGTATAGGCGCTAGCTGTAATCGCTTGTGCGATTCTTCTCATCCAAGTCGTCCTCTCAATCCTATTCTCGCAAAGATACACCTTCCTGACCGAAACACCCCCCTTGGAAATCCTTGCGGCCCTGTCGGCATATACGCAGCCGGCAGAATATATCAAACGGATGCTGATATACCAAATGAGCAGTCATCTTTGCTTTCTTACCTGCCTTTGGTTGATCAAATATTCTTTCCTATTCTTCTATAAGCGACTGTCGGAAGGGCAAAGGTGGAGTAAATTGTGGATATTCACATTTGCGTTTTGTGCACTGGCTTATATTGGGAATGTTGTTGGGTTCTTCTTTGTATGCATTCCGTTGAGTTCATATTTCGATAGTAAGTGCCTGTTGTGGTGTGAAGCCGAACCTAGCCCTTTTGAATCACCTCCATACTTAATATTACTTTGTTGTAGCAACCTGTCGGTCAGCAGTCGGACGGAGCAACGCCTCTCTATACGCAGTCACTTCGACCGATATAATAAGCGATCTTCTGAGTAAGCCATAAACCCGCTCAAGGATTGTTCCATAGAAAATTTCTGACTGAGATTGTTAGTCATGGCCATCCCGCTCCGTCTAATTCGTCAGCTACGCATGTCAAGATTGCAAAAAGCGGGGCTAGCCTCCCTCTTCTGCCTTGGTTTTATCGTCGTAGTCTTATCCGTCATCCGAACCATCCGTATAAACAGTGGTGGCTCGGGCGACTACGCGGAATCAGAGCCGCGCTGGGTAGCCCTATGGTCTATAGCAGAAGAGACCACCGCAATTCTTGTCTGTTGTCTCCCCGCTATTCGAAAACTCTTCACGCATAGCACCAAGAAGGATCCCAAGGTCAATGCTCCTGCTCCGCCTCGCCGGTTCTCGCTTCGCCGTTGGTCGCGGAAATATGAATCGAAAATGACAGAGTCGTCAGAGGATCATAGCGAGACTACGGCTGACCTTGAAAGTCGGGTTTCTACGTGGCCGTCGCCACCTGCCACTCCGAAGAAGCACAATGCGAGTCTGAGCAGGGCCTACACTGTTCAGAATAGTATGCGAAGTTTTGGGGATAGGGATGTAGAGCTAATAGGCGTAATCCCACCAATTCCTTCTACTGATATAGCTTCGTCCCCAAGCCCAGCCCATCAGTCTGGTAAAATTTCTAATAGGAAATAGAAGTATCTCAGGTGTTGAGCTAGCTTAGAGGGTGAGGCCATGAGGCTCCTGGAGGTGAAATGTAGCTTCTTGGACACTTAGTTGGTATTTGGATTATCGAGCAATGCATTGAATGAAATACATAGAATGACTAAACAAAACTACCACATCCGGGTATTCACTACAGCGTAGTAATTTCGAGGTGGCATCGCAGTGAAGCATGCATAGCTTTCCACCAGCCCCTAACAACGCGCCCATGAAAAGGCCCCTGTTGGATTTTCTTATATATAACATATAACCTAGGGAAGGAGACTGACATTCATGGTTGGCAGAGGGTTACTGAACTAATACCAGCATTCATTTAACATAAGCTACACTTTGTGATGAGATATGGAGAAAAGCCAGAATAGCAATACTACTTTACAGTGACCCGTACAGAATTAGCGAGTACTCAGACGTACACCACTAATAGAACGATCGTGTCGTGATCAAAACATCCGTAAGAGACATTAACAATTCAATCAACCGCCAATATAGCAAACCAGAAGCTCTCCCCGGCTGAAAGAAACAATAAGGATCATTTGAGAAATCCTCCCATTCACCAAGCTAACGCCCGCGCAACTCCAACGATCCGTAAACATAAAACTGAGGACAAGGAACAAAACGCCAGAGTTTCGAAACCCAAAGGGCTTCAATTTACAGGGCCAAACCAAAAATCATGCCAACAGTCGACTCCAATCATCCGGCGTTATATTCTGTTCGTTCATACTCATCAGCTCGGCAAAGAATGCATCAGAGAAAGGGTCAACAAAGTGCCCGAATTCCAGCTCTGGGTTATAGTTTTCTGGATTGTAAAAGTTAAAGTCGTTTGTGTTCATCATAGGCTGGTTGTAGTACGATTGCGGACTGAGGGCTTTCGTGTTCATATCAGAATAGTAGCTATTTGCGTTGCCAGTATGTGGAGGAAGCATTGAAGTTGCGCTCTGGGGCGAGGTGGTTGCGGTATATCCATTCGTTTCATAACTGGTATCTAGATGCATCGGCGTGGTTGTGCTAGCAGCCGAGTAAACAGAGTCTGTGACTGTGGACGAAGTCGAACAGCTTTGCTGCGGACTTGTTGGAGAGGATGGTTTTGGTGTAATGCTCGATGGCTCGAGGAAGGCTTGCAGTTTCCTGATAGCTTCACTATTCTTCATGTGGAGGCTGTTGAGAGGACCGCTCGGCTCTGTTCTGTCCATGCACCTCAGGCTAACCCGTAGAGTCTCGAAAGCCTCTTTGGCTTCGATCGCTCTTGCCGACTCCTTGCCTTTGTGTGCTCGCGAGTAGCTTGCTAACGCGACAGCACAGGTTAAGAGAATCATGGAAATAGTACCACATGTAAGCTGCCTCAAAGGTTCCCTGCCTTCATAGCAGAGCCTCGTGACTGTCAGCGCCGCCGCAAACACCTCTTCCTGCGCCTGTTGCCGGATCGTAGTATCTTGATGGTGTAGGAAACTTCTGAAAAGCATCATCTTTGTGCTTTGGAACTTCAAGGCGAAGTAGAGTGCAGGCGAATGTGCAGTTGGGTCTTGTAGATTCGGTGGGAGGTCTTTAGCAAGATTGTTCAGCTCCTCATTCAACTTGGCGCCAATATGTTCAGGGGGTGGTCTGAAAGGATTCCTGCACGAAGAAGCGTAAAATGATGGGAGATCCTTCTGTGTTGGCTTTTGGAGCTTCGACGTGATCTTCCCACTTATTTCGGCCAGCCGAATCTTAGCTTTCCAGAACTCGGGCTGCCAGGACGGCATCTTGACACTCTTAGGCTTGTAGGTGAAATTTGGATAAGGAACATTGCAATCCTACGGGAAATAGATGCGGTTAGATAGCGCGCGGGGAAATGACAGACTTCATTCAAGAGGTTTAACGTATTTACCTTGTCCCTAATCGCGAGTGGGCGTCCGGTAGCCAGGGAGTACCAGCGGTCGTAACACTTAAGAAGAAGCAGTGTTAGAAACCATGACATCAGCAAATATTGACATATCTGATTGGCATACGTATAGTTCCCACCATAGCATCTTTGCCTTCTCTGATACCACTTCATCCATTCCGTTGTAAACCGCTGAGCTCGAAATGTGTAAGCCGAGAGCTTGGCCTACTCTAGCAGCTGTCCCCGCTACCAGGTATCCTATTTTATGAGTTAGAATGTTACCAGTACTGCGCCGCGTTAAAGCCAAAAGAGTTATTATCAAAACATACCCTCGTCCAGCCTTCCAGTAGTCGTCAAGAAGGAAGTCTCTTGCAGAAGCATATCTAGAGTCTCAATTGAGAGTTGCGACCAAAGCAAACGAAGCGTCGGCTTGACAAGAAGATATGCAGAGAAAGCCTTAAAACTATCCGGGTACATCCCGGACAGTAGAGCGCAGAACAACCCTAACGTCGCGGGCGAAGCCGGCGCCATTGGGGCCTCGGTTTCATCCATATCCGGAGGATAAACCTGGTTGAACGTCTCCATGAGTTCATCGGCGCGTGTATATCGTTTCCTTAGAAATATCGCATGAACGTAAGAACCTAGATATCTGAGAGCATCCTTCTTCGCGAAAAACTTCACAGGCGGAAGCTCGTCCTTCATAACGCTAGACCAAATGTTCTGGTGCTGTGGTTGAACCGTGATTTCCCAGACATTGAAAGGAGGGGCGTTTGGTTTCGTGTTCAGGCAAGACCCGGTCTATGAAAGAGTTATGAAGAGAGTTAGATTCTGTCTAATATTTTTTACGGTCGCTCACAGCGCGATCAACCTACCCTCTCTCGGGCCTCGCTATTTGAAAGTGTCGAAGGAGTCGCTGGTTCACTGCGAGAACTCGAAGATATTGGTGTATCCGGGCTTAGAGCTGGAGTCGCGCTCATTCCACCGTTCGTTGAGCTCGATTGTTTCGTGAGGAGATTCTCGAGCTGCGCAATCCTATCCTTCAGAGCTTGGAGGTCCGAGGACTCCACCGGAGCCGAAGGGTAGGAAATCTCTTCCTCGTCGCCATCGGCGGAAGTGCAAGGAACGCCATATCGTACGCAATTTAGACAAGGGCGACTTTTGTTACACTACATAAGGAGTCGGTCTTGAGTTAGGAGACTTTTCGGGTACCGGGTTTTAATCTTGGGAGCTATTTACTTTTATTTTTCTATAGGCGCACAATATCGTTTAGCATATATACCTAATAAAGGATCCACAGATGAGTTGCAGGCGGGTACCTCGAGTGGCACGAAGTGCACGCTGGAACTTTGATGCGGCTGTTCGCAGACTTCTTTTTACTGATACCAGACGTTGCTGCCGCCGTACGCTCGGTCGCCATGGCTCTCGCTTTCGGTATCTCCTTAAATCGAATTTATTTTCAACTTTCGTACCGAGATTAAACTAAGGTCTAAGGGTTTAAAAGGGCAATGAGGGTGAAATTCAAAGGACGGAATTTTGCCCGAGCTATGCTGACATAATTTTTTTTGGAACTTCTAGCACCTACAATGGAAACGGGGTTGCTTTTGTGGAGTCGGGACTTCTTTATTTCCGCTCCTTTCCTATGGTGCACCCATGCGCACCGCCCTTTTTAAGGATGCTCTGAACCTGGTCTGACCTGATCTAACTCTATTCAAAACTTAGATTATTAATACGATGGCGTTGTTGGGGACAAGAAGGTTCCTCGGCTAGCCCGACCATGTCGATAACCCACATTTCCCATGTGCGAGTTCCTTTTCTCAGAGAGAGCCGAGTAGGAGTTCACGGCTAAGAGAGGGTAACTTCAAATACCAAAGTCGTGAGAGATGAGTTAACAAGAGGGAAGCGAGTTTATAGATCAAAGTGAAGATATTCGCGCCTCAGGCACGCTGGTTCGATTGGCGACCGCGGTACCCGAGGACCCCGTAAAAACGTCTTTGGGGTCGCAATCAGTGCTCTTTTCCGACGGGATTTGGCCTTTCTCGGGGCAGGTCTGAGGCATATAAATTGGCCGAAGGGACTGACCCACTCCCCCAGATGTAAAGCTGCGTCAGCAAATCTCAACACAAAATCTACCACAAGACGTCTGCAGCATTATTTCCCCAATAATTGGCTTCAGGGTCCATAATCTGGAGGTCGCCATTTAACCCATAGCATTCGAATACAAGCCACGCTTCTATATCGCGCTCAACATTCCTTGAATCGCCTAAGCCATGGCATCCCTCCTCCTTCGGGCGTTTAAGCCTACGCAGTTCCAATACCAGATTTCAGCTTTACCCCGATATAGCCTGCGGGGACCGATCCCACTCGCCGTCAGTCGGCCATCTCCTGTTCCCCAACGAAAGTTCAGCTCCCCAAAAGGGGACCCACACGAAGTCAGCAATGAAATGCCGAAAATTAATTGGAAGGACTTAGGCGCAAGTAGAACTGTCAAGATTGTTGTGATTATCGGGCTGAGCATAATTGGAACAATGGAAACAATATTTTATGCCAAGTTGTTTATGGCAAAGTTCTTCCCCGGAGAAACTAAAGAAGGAGAGAGCAATGGCGCCTCGGCTGCTGCTTGAGATAGGCGCTCTTCTATAGATGGGTAGCCAATCCTTGCCTAAACGTTGGAATGAAGCTCCATAGCGAAGCAAAACATGGGTTCTCACCTCCCCTTCTAGCTAATATTTCCTTTTTTGCTATTAATGTTGTTCTAAACATTATAGAAATTTCCCAAGTTTAAACTTCATTGCTTAGATTTGTTTATAGAAGGATTCCCTTTTGATACCCAAATATCGCCACTTTCTGCATGTTTATACCCCCTCAACTCCATGTACCAACCTATGTATCACCTCTCTGGACTAGATAATCCTTATCTCTTTCTCCTAACTTTTACAATCTCAGCTTATTTCAGTTGATAACCTTAAAGGCTCCTTAAACCTCTAATTAGTTAGACTTCTATCTCTACTGTGTTAGGCTGTTGTAAAATCAATACCTCATTTGTCGCTTAGCTCATGGTTTCTCCCAGATCTCATTGTGACATTGCTTTGACGTCACGCCAATGACATGGAGCACATGTGGAAGCAGCAACTAGGCTACTCGACACCTGTATAAAACTTATAAATGCCTATGGCACTAATGGATTCCCACGAATACATTTAATTATCGAAAAAAATTCAATTAAGGCACTGCAAGATACATCCTACAAAAACCTAATATATGAGTAACATAGAAAAATGCAAAGCACCAAAAAGGAACAGGTAAGTCCATCGACTGTATTCGTGAGTTGCGTGAATTTTCCGGACTACACAGCCATATTAACAATCTCTAGGGTTACGTGGAACATATTGGAATAAGCAACCAAGGGATAGAGGGGCAATCCAGTGTATCTGGGGAAAGATTCCACGAAGGCCAGCCTAATTCGCATGATCCACTCGATTCGAGTACGCAAGCCCGTGTCATCTCTCCCTCCCTGGAATGTGTTGCTCGAAGGACTTCACGGATATATAATAAAAGATGCTAATATTATGTCAATATAACACTCACAGAAGATGAACGATCCATCGGAAATCGCCTAGCCGAAGCTTCTATGGTATATAAACCCAAATCCTATATTGATACTTGATTTCAGGTGGAGCAAGTTGCTAACGATATCAACACACAGCGTAACGCGAAGGAGGATGACACCACGAACGAGAGCTCCAAGACAATCAAGGACCCATTGGCCCCAGTAAGCTACTCCGATATTGCCACCGATGCATGTCGGTAAACGAGTTCCCGGAAGCGTCTAACGGATTATTTGGTTCCATATTTAGGCTAAAGCCCATGGCAATGAACCTTCACGAGGTGCAAAGATTGATGCTGAGTTACAGCGGGAGGATGAGGAATATATAGCGAAGAAGTCTTAGGGTATCGATGTATCATGCATGAAGAGTTATCTATATACTGCAACTACACAGAATGTATAGCCTCCAAGAAAATAACATAGCCCTCGGTCCTGCTGATTTCGCATTCAGTAAATTTTCGTGCTACGGCGTAAGGCTCAACAAAGCCAAAGAATATTAGGGAATGCGATTTCAAGAATTGCAAATCGTACGGGTGCATTGAAACCACGGAAAATCTTTAATTTTCGGCTGGACTGGTACCGAGCTTTGGCCTGTTCTCGCTCCACCAACTAGCATGGGGTTTCCTGCAAGATGAGCTCAAGGATACCCCGCCGTAGCCCTTAAAATATGCCTCTCTTGGTTAAATTGTAGGATACTCGTATCATAATACATAGACATATAAGAACCGTGGCGCCGTGTATCGATATCGTATAACTTTTTCTAGAAGAGGGTTATTACCCAGATTGCTGCTTGTAGACACATCGATATATCAGGCCAACACAGAAACTCCAACAATGATCTCGACCGCTACATTCGCTTTACTTGTGGCGACAGGAGCACAAGCCCTACAGCTAGAGTCGACAAATGAAGGTCGTCTTCCAGCAATGGGGTTCAACTCCTGGAATTGTTTTAACGAATACATTAACGAGGAAAATTTCTTAACAGCCGCTCAACAACTTGTTGATCTTGGCTTAAAGGACTTGGGATATACCTACGTCAACATTGATGGTATGCTGCGAAGGCCTCTATAAATTACGCATGGTTTCCTGCGAAATTTCGTTTCGATACTTATGGGTGCGACATTTACATAGATGGCTGGTCTGATAAGGAACTCTGGCGGGATCCCGAGACGAAGAGAATAGTGGTCGATTATAAAAAATTCCCAGATGGAATTTCGGGTTTGGCGGATAAGGTCCACGCGATGGGACTCAAGCTAGGAATATACTCAGATAGAGGCACAAAAACTTGCGCGTCGTATGCCGGAAGTATGGATTGTGAGTTGGCCAAAAAACTATTGATGCAGCGCACAAAAGACAGCATTAACAAGGACTAGATGAAGAGGTTGATGCAAAGGCATTTGCGGACTGGGGTGTAGATTGTAAGACATGGGCACGGGTGTACCCGGATATTCGAAAGTGCTAATGGGGATTTACATGACTAAAAGACTTAAAATACGACAATTGGTACCGTATATTACAAAGATCTCCAGTGTTGAAATGAGACGCTAATCTACCCATAGCTTCATACCTGACGAAGAGGAAGACAAATACCCTTGGGCGCCAGAATGGTGGAATACCACACACGAGTATGAACAGTCTTCAAAACCAATAACTCATATGCGTGTTATGAAAGAAGGAATAATCTTTAACTAACAGCAAACAACAGCGGCAACAAAGCCAAAGCCCCAGAAGACTACGACTTCTCGACGTCTAGATCTGCGGAAAGATACCGAATCATGAGAGATGCGCTAAAGAAGCAGGATAGAATTATCCAGTTTGGGATGTGTAATTGGGGACATGCCCATGTGGAGCTGTGGGGGAACCAGACGGCCCAGAGCTGGAGGATGTAAGTAAATTTTGCTAGCTTCGCTGCTAGAATGCCACTAACCTGGTGCTAGATGGGGAGATATACTACCACGTATGTGGTACACAATCATGTGAACCCTTATGCTGGTTAACTTGCTAAAATTAATCATGCATAGAATGGGACGGCCACAAAGACTATATCGCCTGGGGCGTCAGTAAGTCCCCTTCCATCTCCATACGTGCACGCCGCCCATCCCACCCTTCTAACCCACCCCAGTGCCAATCCTAAACCACATGCTATTCCACCTCGACCAAACCAACTTTTGGGGCCACGCCGATATGGACATGCTCGAAGTCGGCAACGGCCTCACCGAAGCCGAAGACCGCTCCCACTTTGCCCTCTGGGCCATCCTGAAATCTCCACTGTTGATCGGAACGCCGCTGGATAAGATTACTCCCGCTGCGCTGGCGGTGTTCAAGAATACAGAGTTGATTGCGTTTAATCAGGATCCGGAGTTTGGTGGACCGGCGAGGCCGTATAAGTGGGGGATTAATCCTGATTGGACTTGGTATGTGCCATTGTACCTTCTTTTTGGTGAGATTTCCCTGGGATTTCTCTAATCGGGGGGTTTTATTGGAGCATTTAGGAATCAAACCCACCCAGCAGAATATTACTCTGGAAACTCGACTCTGGGACTCCACGTCTTCATGTTAAACACTTTGGCGGAAACGGTGACCAAGACTGTGGTGTTTGGGGAAGTTCCTGGATTGGACTCTGCAAAGAAGTATACTGTTCACAACATGTGGACTGGTAAAGATATTGTAAGTCATAAACCGCTGCCAAACCTACATCGCCACAAGTATTTCAGGCACTAATGCGTCCGTGTAGGGTGTTTTCGGCAAAGAGTTTGCTATCGATGTGCAAAGCCACGATATTGCAGCCTTAAGGTTCAACGAAGTCTCAGAGGAGTCGATTAAAGAACCTGTACAGCGCGACGAGTTGTAGAAAAGGCAATGTTATAGATTCTCTATGATTGAATACAACTAGATCAAGCTAAGCTATATCATCGTGTTCTCCCATAAATTAAGCCTCTTCTATACCCGCTAATCGACGCAACTGCTGCACATCTATCCCATTTTAATCAACCTCCAAAAGTTCATACTTCAGGCCCTTCTTCTCCAACAACCTCTCAATCCTTGCCATTGATCCGAGGACCTTCTCCTCTTCAAGTCTCCTGCCGATAACCTGGACACCAACCGGTAAGCCCGCCATTTTGTCCGCATCATAGTGAACGTATGCTCCCTTGGCAATGCCGTTCAGCTTCTGAAAGTCGAAATCCTTAGGAAGCTGATCCTTCGCTGGATCGACTTTGGTAATCGGGAGGACACCGGCAGAGTAGTCCAACTATATTATATGAATATTAGTCCTCATGTTTAATCACGGGATAAAACAAGATACCAACAGGTAAACCGACTCACCAAATTCCACAAAAACGTATAACCACAAGCATGAATTGCGGTGCTCATCCCATCCTCCGGAACCGCTGGTGTAGCGTTCGGCACCGTCAACACAATATCAATCCCCTTGCTATTCAAATATTCATTCCACCTGAACCTATAGTTCTCCCTATGCGTCACCAACTTCCACTGCTCTGGCGTAGTCTGCTCCCTCCAATGCGTGTCGATCAATCCTGCGAACAACGGGTCCTTTTGAACATACTTCACCCACAAGAAGACAAGCTTCTTTACGATCCACGGCATCTTGAACCACAGCGACATTTTTGCGACTCCAGCGTCGTTGTACTCAAACCAGGAGGTGAAGTAAGATTCATAGGTTTTCCCGCCATCGTTGTTTAGAAGGATGGAGGCGAGTTTGAGACCTTCGTAGGGAGAGGGCATATCGGTGAGATTGACTATTTCGTTGCCTGCTTCCTTGAGCGCTGTGACAACGGTTTCGAGAGCGCGTGCGCAGGCCGGCGAAGGGGTGACGACACCATCGTCTCTCATCACACCGTACCTTAGTTTTCCCTTGCCGGCTTTGTATTGGTCCTCGCGCCATGGCAGTGGGATGACGTGGTGGTCGAATACCCAAGGCTTTACGGAAAAGTAACTACGCCAGAAATAGGTGAGGTCCTCCATCGTCCGCGCCATTGGGGAGTAGACTGCCAAAACCCCTTCTTGGCCGGACATACTCGTGTTCTAAATTACGGAAACAAATGTATTAAAATGGAGGCTGTCCACAGAGGTGAGGTTTTTTGTTCAGTATACATACGTTCATACTCTTGGGAAATCTTCCCGTAGCCGCCCTAACTGTATAGATACCCGAATAGTGCGCTGGAATTCTCACACTTCCGGCAACATCGGTACCGATACCAATTCTGCTCCCACCATACGCCAGCAAGGCGGACTCACCACCCGTGCTTCCACCCGGCGAATAGGCCTTATTGTGAGGATTTGAGGTGCGCCCAAAGACATCATTGGTGCTTTCAAAGCTTAGAAGGGTAATAGGGACGTTCGTTTTGACGAATGGTACAGCTCCGGTCGCTTTGATAATTTTCGTAAGAGGACTATCGTAGGTTGCAGGCTTGCCAACGAGGGACGAGTAGCCGATACAGTAGTCGTAGCCTTTGACCGCAACGGTATCTTTGAACGAGATTGGTACTCCAGCTAGGGGTCCTATAGTTTAAAGCTACCGTTAATCCCCCATTCTACCATCTGTTACGCATTTGACTAAGAACACAGCATAAAAGCATACCTTCAGGCTCATTATCCATAACATATTCCTCCGCATCAGCAATCATAATCTCGGTCAAGCAATTTGTCTTTTCATGCGCCAATAGGGCCTTCTTGCCATAAGCGTGCAAGACGTCTAGGGGATTCCATTCTTTCGCTCGGATATTGGCGGCGAGGACGCCGATTGGGGTGGAGAGTATTGTCCGCTCTTCGCCATTGATAGGGGTGGAGTAGTCGGATGGGAGGGAGGCGATTCGCTTCGCCCTTTCGAGCTGTTTGAGTTGGCTGGTTGGGGCGTTAGCTCTATCTTTTTTGTAGATTTAAATTTATAAGGTGTGCATATACAAGTGGCGTGAGCGAGGGATGTGTTGAGGGTGTGGTTTATTTGCCAGTATCGCCCGCCAACGGTTTTATCGGCAGGGCCAAGTGGGGGTCTGCAATAGAGGGCCGAGGGGCAATTGCAATTGAAGAAGAAAAAATCATTTTAAACGTACCAATTCCTTCTATGCTGAAGGTAAGAATACATTGCGAACAGAAGTAATGCGGTATTAGGATTAGAATGCAGAAATATCAAAAATATCTAAAGTTACAAATTAGAATGTTGAAAGAGAGAAGGATGTAAGTTGCAAGTCAGGTTCGGCCGGGTCCAACGTAAAGGAAGAGCGATCCCGAGGCAATCAGCGTTCAAGCTAGTTCAAGAATAAAAAGAGCTAGAGCCTCCCCATTCCGCATTCCCTAGCCTGGTCACAAATCGGTTAACAATGTTCAATTGCCCAAGTAAAACTTGGGGTAGCTCACGAGATCGAGAGCGCCTGGAACTTTGTTCAGGTATATTAGCTAACAAGTTTTTCGGCGAGATACGCCTAGCGACGGACACAATCCAAATGCGGGATAGACATTTAACCCACGTTGCCCCACCGGAACAGATAACTCTAAATTCAATTGGTGACCGTAAAAGTGCCCTTGTAATTTATGCTCGAACGGTAGGTTTACGAGACAACCTTGCAGCTATCTCTTAGAATATTCTTAGCTATGTCCAACCTACAACTTGTCGTAAGCTTTAGTTTTCTGGTAAGATCTATTCTATCTAGATCCGTGCATTCGATGCTGCATACAAGAAGACTATTGAAGTGTACTTGTGTTTCCATTATAAATCAATATCGTAGTTTGTATATACATCAAAGCCAAATATTTTCATCTATGCTCTGGCACCAAACGGCCCAGCTTCATCCAATCCAAATGGCCACCCAAGCGCTAACCTGGCCGCAACAAGAAAACATCAGTAGAAATATGCGTATTCATACAATAGTAGAAGCGAATGTTGAATTAAAGACAAAAAAAGGGTGAATCATCGAAACGATAGTCATGCTTTGATGGTATCGCAGAAACAGACATATAGAGTACGAAACAAAAAACCGGCTATGATGCTTTAAATAGCGAAAGTACATGCTTTTCAGTTAAAAAAACGACGACGGAATCAAGAAAGAGGAGTAGTAGGAATGAGAACAATTCATGCCTCAACGCCAAAATGCAACATCAGTGCTAAAAGCGTTATAAACGCTGCCGAGAGAAAAGATATGTATTAAGAAATTAGGACGGGTGAATATGGAAATTCGTATATGCGTAATATGGAGGGTTGTAATTTGTTGCGAGTGCGGGCATTGCTGATGTTTAGGGCCAGGAGAACCATAGCCAAATGATACTCTACCCATTTACTGGAATCGGGCATCGACGCTTCTCCTACCCGCCTCATCAAATACCTCGGCTCGACTTTCAGTGCCCAACATTCGATCATTGTTTGCAACCGATACCTTGTGTCGGTTCACAGTACCTAGAGATGCTGGCCGACCGTTGCCAGCCTCATCGTCAATTGGAAGCATTGCTGGCGAGTTTAGGACGGAGCTGTTGGTAGAGTAACCGCTATGTCGGTCTTCGCCTTGGCCGCCATCAGAGACTTCCAATGGAGCATGCGTGCCACTAGGACGAGTAAACGGTAACCGATGTGTTGAGCTCGTTGATCGATTCTCGTGCAAGGGAGGATCATATAAACGAGGAAGTGGAGGCTCCGGAGCCTGTGACAGTGGTTGATATGTATTTGGCGGAATGCTCATATGGGCCGATCTTCGCTTCGATGACTTCCTGGGAACCTGGGGCTTGACGCTCTTAGCACTCTTCCGGCTGTTTACCCGGGATTGAACCGCGAAAGCATCACCAATCTGGATTTCGGGAAGAACAGGAGGGAGAGGCGAGAGTTGTGATGTTGGACGAGGAGTCCCAACACCGTCATCCTCACTGAAGTCAGAGTCTGTGAGATCTTCATCACTGGCGCTATCCATATCAGCCCCGCGAGGAATATGGGGGGGCCCGCCTTCGTCCTCCGATCCTGATTGGCGCGGTTGCTTGCCAGCAGCGATCCCAGAGGGCCTTCCAACCGGCTCGCTCTCATCATCATTCTCGATAGCAGACCTCATCGGTGGAGGAGCGCGAGCCGACCTAACAACTTGGAAGCCCTTCTCTTTGTTCTTGCCCTTGGTCCACTTGGAGAACTTATTCAACCAACCCGTCGCACTTGCTACAGTGCTCGTCGGGTCTGCAGGGCCAGTACGGAGTTTTCGGGAGGGCTGAGCTGACAACGCCGGCCCACGAACGCCATAGTAGAAGTCGGATTCCCGTTGAGTGTAATCCTGAATCTTTCGGGGATCGGAGGCGACCGAATCAGTATTTCCGGGAATCATAAATGCAGGATTAGAATACCCAAAACGGGAATTCTCATCTCCCATGTCACCTAAAGGAATGTTTGAGAATCCATCTACACCCTCTCGGGTGGAGTAATCAGTCGGTCCGTTGTATCTATTGTAAGAAGACGGGCTGCTAGTATCCCAGTCACCAGTTCCCATAGAATCAGATCGACCCTGGCCGCGAACTTTCTTTCTAGGGGCTCGATAGTATGGACCCGCTTCGTTGGGCCGCCCATTGTTATCTAGTGTTGCTAACGCAACTCCAAACCCAGATGGTGGAAGACGTGACGCACTATTATTCACGCTTTGCATCGCAGATGCGGAGGAAGCCGCGTTATCAAAATAGGAGTTGCCGCTCACTCGTCGCGGGGTTGCCGGTCCATAACCGGTACTGCCGCTGTTTGTGTGAGCATGCCCGCGACGCTCACCAGTCGAGGCCGTTTCTTGAATCGGCGTTGCATATTCCGTACTAGGTGTCTGAACCGGGTAGCCTTGCCCTGACTGTCCTTGGGCTAGGAGAATTGCCGAGCTCCCGGATATCGAGCCACCGTGACGAGATCCTGTCATTAGGCTAGTTTTCCTTTCTTCGCCCATAACAGTACCATTGCCTCCAGGATAGACGGTCAACTCGGGGCTAATCGCCTCAGAGCGGTTCATCCTTCGCGAGAGCTGCCTCTTACCAAATACCTATATACTCGTTAGAATCTGGAACCTGCAGCGAATACATATGCATCGGATATGGTAATAGAAACTTACCCGCGCGAGACCACCTCTTTGGGCCCCGTCCCGACCCTCGCCGGCGCCAGCCAAACGGGCAGCTACTTCCGCTAAAGTTTGCAGGGCATTCATAAAGAATCCAAATATTAATACGACGGCATGCAGTATTAAAATAACATACCCAATCCATCCTCGGGCTGAGTCATCGACCTCCAGACTGGGGACAAATGCAACTTGAAATAGAACAGACAACAAGCGAATTGCACTGAAGAAAAATTGGTAAATATTCATGGACGTCTTGGAAGAATAGGGCCGGAAAGCATTCAGTGTGAGCATAAAAATGACCTCGCAGATAGCTAGCAGGGTCAGTTGTGCAATTCCAGACGGTTGGACGAACCCGAAAGCAACGGAGCGCACGAAACTGATGACAAGGTACACGACACAGAACAAAGTTGCCGATTCATCGTAGGTATTATATAACGGACCGTAAAAGAGTAAAGTCGGTAAGTCATCGTAAAGAGGAGATCTCGGCTTGTATGTGCTAATCCGATAGACCAAGAAGACAGCGATTAACACAACCGCAGCGAATATAATTGCTGAGATAATAACAACAGCTATCGGGCTGCTTCCAGCCAGGATAAGTTGGTATGCGCTCAGAGAGAGCACGGGCATGAGCAGGTAATTATAAACGACCCGAACAAGAAGCCCGCCGAGGAATGGGAGATTCTTCGCTCGTAAGTCTCCGCTTTCATGCAATTTTATTCTTTTCAACAGCCATCGGGTGACCGCTACGAGGGCAACAGCAACAATGGTAGCACCAATGATACCTGCGAACACAACAATGCAACCTGCCCATGCGTCAGACGCATCACCCAACCCAATTAATTGAGTTAATCGGCCAAGACCTTGAGAATGATTGACCTCATATATGTTGTCGACAGGATTCTGGGTCGATCCTTGGCTAACCAACGAGAAGTTGAACATGAGCACAGACCAGGCACCGTTGGCAATAACGGGCTGATAATATCCTGGATAGTTGAGTGATAGGGCACCTGTTAGAACGATAAATTGGATATATTGCAAGCAGTCGGCAAAACCCGGGGTGACAAGTCGTAGCATATCATCATCTCTACCGTAGTTACTGCTCCATTGAAAAACATCTTTCGTGCCATTCCAGGGGTTGAATATAGCAGCTATAATAGTGGCGATTGCAGTCATAACCAAAATCCCAACAGGAATAAACGTTAATAATCGATTGAGCATCATTCCAAGCTTTGGTGTGACAGATGTGCTGATGCAAGCAATATTAGCCAGTGCGTTCTCGGCCGGGATCACGAAAAAGGTTGCTGCAAAAGTGCTGAAGGCGTATGAACTAGACATGTTGTGAGTGGTAGTGAAACCGGGCAAGGCGTTTAAATCGGGTCTACAGGTGTCAAGTTAGCAAGAATACTGAAATCCCTTAAATACAATGCGACTTACGCATCTGGGAATGCCTCAACAGGGCACTGGTACCCTTCGAGGAGATTATTGCAAAATGCCGAATTGTTAACCAACGGGGTGTATGAGAGGACATTAACTCGCTGGCGTAGGGTTGCTATGTGTTCATTCCGATATTAGTAGATACTCAAACCCAAACGAATCAGTATTCATACTTAGGGCAGTTCCCTCTCGGTTGACATTCTCAATCCTTTGTCCCAAACTCGTGAGATTCCCACGAATCTCAAATGTCAGAGGATATCCGTCCTCCGCATCGCCAAACTTAGCATCAACGGTGTATGGTCTGAAGTGAACAGAACCGGGTGGCGAGTTCAGGCAATCCGTGAACTGAACTCTCGCGGCAGTCGATAATCCCGTCAACGCCACAAATAAAACTAGGAATATTGTCGGTAGACCCATCGCGGGTAATATGTACGCTTCGGTCCGCCGCCGCTTCATCGTTGATATTATCTACGAGGTAAAGATCTCCAACCCGTTCGCCCTCCCTGAAAAGAATTCCAAAATTTATTGGCCAGGGAAGCAACGAAATCCGAAGTTTAATATTAACGTTGGAATGTATCGGAAATAAGATTCGCTTATTTAATCGGTTCAGGGTCCGGCGACTTTCATTTTGGAGGTTATTTATCGTCTTCTCATCACTGTGCACCAGTATCAGTGTTTGGAAAAGTGGGTCGAACGGGATGCGATGCGCCAAAGACTACTCGGTTTCTTCTCGAACGATTTTCGAAAGTGTCGGACAGGCGATGGCAAACAAATTACGTTTCGGGGTTGGTTTGATTCGTCCCGCTCCTTCGTACGTTATTCTTGTTGGATCGTCAAAACACAATAAACCGTTCGTAACTATGGATTTCCGGTAGAAAGAAGAATGATGGTGGGGATACGGTGGTGGCAAGTTTTCCGAAGGAGATAGAGAATCCAAAGCGGCCAGACGATAGCTGTTTATTTTGCGGCAAGGAATTGAATCCAGAGTGGCGCACCTGCGGGCGGTTGGTGGGAGGTTTTAGCACTGTCCGTCTCGTTCGTGTTTCGATGAGACTGGTTCGGAGTTTAGACTAAAACTAAGACTTGTCTTCCAATCAATACCGTAAAAATTCAATTGGAGATATCTCCAAAGGGTAGAGGTAAGACTGTATAAGACCACAGGAGGTTAATTTATGAGATAAGGTGAGGAAGCAGAGAAAAACACCCAGGTTAGAGAGTAGAACAAAGGTTGAGAGATAAAACGATGACAAGACCCGCCCCCGGCAATCCACCACAGGTCAGGTCAGGTTTGTTCGCGGGACAGGTAGAATTCATATAGATATCGGGAGGGGCGAAATGGGTAATTAGAATTGGACCTGCACACGCTCAACCTTTCCCCCCACTGGCCCGTCGCGAGGGGAAGACAAGATAACTGCAAGCGGGTGACAATGCAATGTGAATTGGGGCGGCCCCGGCTGCCCAGTGAGGAGCGAGAGACTGATTTTGGTGGGAACGGCTGGTCGCTAAGGGCCTATCCCAAGAGATGGCTTGAATACAGGGGAGACTACTGAAACGGGGAAATTGTCACAGACCACTTCTTTTCCTTCCGATGGCCTCCTCCAAGGCCGATGACGACGTGGAACTCTGGGCATTGGAAAATACAAGAAAAGGTGCGAACTTATTATTGCTGGGAGCATTTTGGGGCAGGAATTTGTATTTGGAGATATCGCCGCATGCTTGAAGAATTAAAAAAAAAAGGCACTGCAGTAACGATAGAACGTCCTCAAGCCTCTCCTCTCAATAGAACATAATAAATAACCAATTCGACTTACCTGCGTGAGTGAACAGTGAATGCCCTGACCCTTCTTCTTCTCCTGCTGCTGGGCGCGGTGGTGCGGTGTTCCGTCGGCACAGGTCAGCCGACCGAATGATATCTCAGTAGAAAGGTGGGTTGTGGGTCTCTCCACCAGAATACCCTCTCTGTGTGAAGAAGGTATGTTATCCACTGACCGTCAGCCCAAACGTAAACCTCGACCGTGATTCTCAAGATTCCCTGACGGCACAGGATGGGAGGATTAAGTTGAGAAAGAAGGCGAGAAAAATTATCCAACTAACTTAGTAGGAATCAAAATTATTTCTTTCCTTCAAGAAAAGAGGTATAACCCCCAAACAAACCCTACCCTTGACACCAGAAGAAACAAGATAGCGCTGCAGTGCGGGAATACCACTCACGCAGTAGTTACTAGTATATCCAAAAACGAAAAATAGGGTTACAGTCGCTATTTCACCACCTTCAACAAGATGCATATCTATTACCAAAGGGTATTGTGGCTATGTCAAGAAAGTCAGTAAACCCCGTCGTGCAGCAATCGCAAGTGGAGAGCGGAACAAAACAATCTTGGGCTGAAACGAAAAGGTTAAAATGTCCCCACCAAGTCGCGAGTTTCAGTTCAGGAGGTTGTGCAGACATCTGGGGCGAGCCAGCCAAAAAGGCGCGCGGGATGCAACTTTTCTGAGCCCTGTGCATATTACTCGACAATCTATTCATCTTCGCTCCTACCCCGTGTTTTAAATGTCAACTTTTTTCTCTATTGTCATTGTCATAGGCATTCGTTTTTCAATTTCTCTTGAAGTCCTTCGCAACGACTAGTAATACGCAAATCCTCACCAGCAAAATCTCGTCATGATGATGCTGAGTACTGCAAGAATACTCTGGCATTGTTACATTAGCTTTTCCTTCCTGAAAGGATGGTCCTTGCAGCTCGCTTGTTATAAATAGAAGCAGGAAGAAAAACCATACATGACTTGTGTTCGATGGCGTTCTCCCATTCCAAAGGACTGTCAAGGGATGATTTGGTGATTGGATAAATCCAACAGTTGCAACACAGTAGCTGCAGCCCACAACCTCGGAAAGCACTTTCAAGTATTGATATTTATTCCATCGAGCAATAGGCCTTAAGGCCCGTAGGACTTTTTTTCCCCTTGGAGAGTTTCGCAGAGAGGTCGGTTCGTTTACTTCGGGAGCCGTCATGTTCAATATTAGCCGAGTGGTTTGTATCGATATGTGATATTAAATATGAGCCCCCAACACCCGCGGCTGTCTAGAGCCCGCATTTCGAATATTTCGCCCAACCTCCTCCCAAAGCTAAACCCTACTTTGGTTGCGAGTCCCAACTCAATTGAAATTCCGTGATTCTATGGAAGCATCCGCATGCGTGAGGTATCCCGTTATCGCTTCCAAGGAACAGTTTAAAGTGATACCTTTTCGGCATTTCCCCCAACGATTTGATCCCACGATTGTGGATCCACTGCTTCTGACCCGTTCCTACTTTGAGCTCAACTAGTATTCTACTTCCGGTCAAATATACTCGAGAGTAGCTACCCCTGGTTCTTTCCAACTTCGGGATAGGAGAACGATTTGTTTACTCGGAAATATAACTGGGCTCCAACAATGTATAAAACCCAACACATCGGTGCTTGCGTTAGATTATCACTGCTAACTCTGTATTTGGTTGGCTAGCCTGTAGACTCTGCATCACCAGCGGCGTAGACGTTTGTCATGAACATACCACGGGATAAACCGACTTGGCAAGTTAAAATTAATAAACGAATCCGAGCCTAGCCTATGAGGCGGCTGTGGATAACACTTTCCATAATGATATACCAACAAGGGGAGGGTGTCCTTAACATTGTATATTGGAACAAAGCCATGGTGAGCTTCGAATTGCAAGTGCAGTCTCTAAAGTAAAAATGACACCGACCTCTTATATTCCAGGCGCACCTAGTCTGGAACTGTATAGTACCTTCACGGAATAGCAGATGGTTCTTAAAAGTTTGACAGGGGTACCTGTAAGAATTAAGAAATTGGTAAATTATGACATGCTGTAGTTCATTGTGTCATCACATCAAGAGCGCTACGTTATCCTGCAGTGATAGCTGCCCTACATCGATACGTCCAAGTTCCCGAGCCCACAGACGTTTAACGTCAGCGTCCGAACCATACATCTGCATTCGCAACAAATGAGGAACCCAGCCCACGCATTTTGGCTATCTGCGAAATAGTGGTCAACATTTTTAAAAACTAATAAATGCATTTGCCATCGCATTGGGGCACGTAAGGGCAGCAATGCATCTCGCCAACGCGGCTTTGGACGACATGCGTTCCGAGAAATGTGTTGTTAGGTAATCCGACATGTTCTCCAATGTCCGCTTGGCTAAGAAACCTCAAAATACATAGATCCCTCGCGAGATGAATGGTCTTTACCTATGCATACAATCTGCACAGCCTAACGAAAGGTCCATAGCTTGACAAGATGAAATGGAATTTGCCTCCACAGTATTAGTAATTTCTGCGGTATTAGAATGTCCGATTTGTAGCACCTGCACGAAATATCCATCATGCTTTCGATAGCTTCTGGATTTGCCCTTCCTATTCAGCTTGGCTCAGGATTTGGGCCGATAAGCAAGGGGCATAAGCCTGTTGGACCAGCCTCTTTTAGCCTCCTCACCCCCGTGCCCCGTGCACTAAAACCTACAAGTGCTCCCACCACCACCATCAGTCCGGAGTAAGTGCTGCTGCAGTAATCAGATCAGGAAACGTGCTGCCTCGACAAGGGGAGTGTGAGAGGCTTTTTTAGGATCATCTCCACCTTTCTTTCTTTCTGCCTTTTCTTTTCTATAGTTTTCATTTTCAAAGAGTCTGGCTGTATTAATATTCCCGCTTCCACGAGGATCGAACCCCGAGAACCCCCTTTCTGGAGGAGAGTATAAAATTGTCAAATGTCGTTCACAAAAAGCTCACGAGCATGGCTATGACGGAATCCCCTGCTCAGCAACATCAGCACCTTCACGAAGCACTCTCCGTAGCGGGGTCCTCGTCTACTCCACCCACGAGGATAGATGAAGTCAGAAAGGGGTCGTTCCAAAAATCGGAAGGCTCGACGGCTTCGTCCGTATCGTTGAATGCTGGGAATAATGGGCCAACCCCACCATCATCGCCTCCGCAAGGAGTATCTGTCGAACCGTTAGTGGTTTTGCAAAGCAGCGCATCTCAGGATCAGGCTGATATTTCGAGTCCGCCGGTAATGACTACACCCCCCATACAGCAACAGCCGACACCGCCTAGTACCCTACCAGAAGATATTGCGGCGTTTCCTCAGGCTTCGAGTGGGCATCGCGATGAAGGTGAGGCAGAATCCGGAAGAGTCACCCCCTCACTCGCTTCGAGTACCATCCACGAACCGTATGTGTCCGAGAACAACCAGCAAATTTCCTCCCACCGAGATGATCGATCCGTGTCTCCAGTCTCACCCCAATCTTCGGTATCGTCAGAATTAAACGACGGTGTGCCCACGCTCGACGCAAACGAGGCGGCATTTATTCTCGAAGCCGACGCTGCGGAAGACGACGAACCTATTAGTTTACCCCAAAGTACCTCATCACAAATAATGGGGCAAACTCCGTCTTCAAGTAGATCTCAGGAGCAGCTTCCTCCGGTCCCAAACCAAATGAACGATGTCCCTCAGAATGCATCTGCCTCTAGTCGACACTCCTCACATTCCGATTTCCGTGAACTCCCACAGCCTCCGTATCAACAACAGCAGCAGCCGGTTATATCACATCCCCTTGCGGCCGATAGCTCCCAATATCCATATCGGTATTCTAGTCTGTTAGCCAGTGAGGGCGCAAGTTCCGCAGGAGCACACCACACAAGACGACGGCGAAGCCGAGATGGCTCATCTGCATCAAGGTCCGAACGTCGACAACACCTTTCGCCAGATATTGCAGTCCCCCCGTGGCAGCCCGACTCCGAAGTTAATAGCTGTCCTATCTGTGGAAACGGGTTTTCCTTCTTTTATAGAAAGCACCACTGTCGGTAAGTTTATACGTGATCGACCTTGTTTCAATAATGCGTGCATAATATTCTGCAAAAAATATGAAAGATGCGTGAAAAGAATGGAAAAGAACACCGGCTAATAGGACTATCACTCTCTTCAGCAAATGTGGCCGTGTCGTGTGCGCACCGTGCTCTCCTCATCGTATAGTTATTCCGAAATCCTTTGTCGTATACCCCCCAAATACCATCGATCCGGACCTGGCACTCCTAGGAATCACCGACCCAGTGAATAATAGAAGACATAGTTATATGGGTGGCGATACCGGTGTGGAGGTCAGAATATGTAACAACTGTCTAGCTGGCGAAAATACAGGCAGCAGCATGGGGTCAAATGAGAGAAGACAGTCGATTCCATCGCCTGCGGGGGGTGCCGGGAGGTTCTGGCAGGACCCTTTACCTCCAAATATGGGTAATCCGAATAACGACTTCTCCCAGCAGCCGGTGGATTTTGCGAGCAGCACGAGCTCTAATAGGAGAAGAGCTGTATCAACGGCAAACCATCTAACACAAGTAAGTTCATTTCATGTTTTGCCGGCTCACTGCAAGCATATATATATATATATATATAAGCTCCGACAGCACATATGCCCTTACCCTGCATGTCTGCATGAGAACCTTAAATGCCTGAAACTAATACTATGACGCTATCGCTAGGCCGGTTATCATACCCATGGAAGAGGATACCCCGCGGGAGGATACCCAGGTTCCTCGTACACCTACGGACAAGCTCACTCATTCGGGAGCCAAAATGCTCCCCACAACTTCCCTCCCTTCCACCATGGACAGCATCCGCCCTACCATGTCCACCCAGTCCAGCAGCAGGCGCCTCCTCTACAGCACCCTACTCCATCATATCCTTTGCCGCAACCTGCGCAGCACAACTTTTCTTTTGCGCCAGCCCAATTCTATCCTTCACCACAGCCGCAGCAATATCAGCATCATCACAACCAGTATTCTGGCCACCAGCGGTCTGCTTCTTCATCGCACCCTTACTCCCAGTATTCGCCTGTCAATCAGCCTATTCGAGGTCATCTGGATACATCCCAACAGCCAATACCAGCCTTCAGCATGCCGGATATAACACGGCCACGCATACCAATTGCAGACCAGTATATGGCGGCGGGTTCCAGAGAAGCCCAAACTCATTCAGCGCCGCCGCAGCCAAGACTGAAAGAGACCGTATGTTATATTCCCATCCTACAACCCAAACTACTGTTGTTCGGATACTAATCTTGACGTTAGGACTACTGCCCAATCTGCCAGCAAGTACTGCCTCCTCCGAATCCTATCACAAATGACGAGAGTGCGCGGGAAGCCCACATCCAAGAATGCATCGAAAACGCAGTCGGGTCTCACGACACCCCTCGCCGGAGATCGAACGCAGGCACTCCGACAAATTATGCAGCAACTCCACCTAATATCGCAGCTTTATCTCAGGCCCAAGTTCAGGCTCAGGTCCAAACTCAGGCATCTTCTCACGTAGAGCGACCAAGGCGAAATACTGGTGCAAATAGAATGGTTATATATACAGCTACGGAGAAAGATACATATGCGCTAGGAAACGACGCGAGGGCAGACGATCAAAAGGCGGAATGTGTGATATGTTTCGAAGAATTTGAAGCAGGCGATGTGATTGCAAGGCTCGAATGTTTCTGCCGGTATCACAAGGTGGGTTATAATTTAACATATCAGGCATTCTCAACGCAGAGCTAACCATTGAGACATATAGAAATGCATTCAAGATTGGTTTGGAAGAAAGGAGAACGCAACCTGCCCAATACACGCGATGAATGAATAAGTGGTACACCTCATCCCTATGGTGGTTGTGTTTTGGGGAGCTGGTATTCTTCTCTTGAGTGGTTCGAATCACGATATCTGGTAGAAATTAAGCGGAGATGGTACAAAGCCTGTCAAATTACTTGTTGTCCAGTTCTATTAGCGAAATTCCTGGTGGTTTTACTCTTTTTCCCCTTCCTTTCCCATTCATTTCCTTTCCTTTTTTGCGGATCCTTGTCGGTGATATCTCTCCATATGAAGCGAGTACGATGCATGATGCCCCTCTTTTTATCCCTCTTTACTCCTGTTCATTGACACCGTTCCTTGAACTCATATACTATACATATGGCGTTGAAAGTTTTTTCCTTTTAACTTTTTTTGTTTGTTTATAGCTAGATAGAAGATTTGATGGGGAGTACCCGTCGGCATATAAGATTGACTTTTTTTTCTTTTCTCTTTTTCTTCCTCAAGTGTATTACTTTTTTTATTAATTGAACATTTTGTAGGAATTGAAATGTGCAAGTCGTAATACTACCAGGCGTTTTTGATATTCCCTATGGATCTTTTAGGTTGCCGGTCCTTGAGGGCTTGCGTGATATGGATATTTCATCATATCAACATTGCACGAGAGGCATGGAGATTTATTCACTCATCCATCATGAAGAAGGAGCGGTGGTACATCTCCAAAGGGTTCTTGTGCTTACGGTTTGATCTCGCCTTTTGAAATGTATGGAGTACATAGTACGTATAATACTAGGTATGTTTTTCTCATGCTCGCCAATATGGGAATACTTACACCGGGTTTGGGAAAACCCATAGGTGGATAGTAAGATTGGTGTGAGAAAGATGTAAGTAGAAAGGCTCGCTTTTATGTACTATCTAGATGCCGTATAGATCTAGTCTTGGCCAGGATGTATAATTATATCAATTGAGACCGAGTCGTTCTTCTCTATACCACCGAACAATTGCACCGAATATCGGGTATCTCCAGCTCTATCGCTTCATATTACATTCTCCACCATTCCTCAGATGTCCCATGCCGATAAATTAAGCCTTTCCATTAATCTCCACCGATTCCTTCAGTTCCGCCAACTTTTCGAACGCTTGAATAAAGTCATCTCTCAGATCCTCCCAATTCTCGATGCCGACGCTGACCCGGAGCACTGTTTTCGCAACGAAAGGATCGCTCATCGCCCGCCATTCGATAAGAGATTCCACGCCGCCTAGAGAGGTTGCGTGCATGAATAGCTGGAGGTGGGACGGAAGGTTCTTAGCCAGGAATGGTGTTTTCATCTATATATATTGTCAGTACCACTCGAAGCAATTCATCAAGCAACCCCAGGAATAAAATCTCCCTCCAGGATCAAACTATACCTCAATAGCAAAAACCGGACCAAACCCATTCGGCATCTGCTTCCTCACCCACTCCTCCTTCTGCAAACTAGCATGCCTCACCCTCCCCACCACCTTCTTCACCGCATTGCCCCCTTCCGCCCTCAACTCCCCATCCAACCACTTTACCAAATTCGTCGCATTCTCCCCTTCCCTAACCACCCTCAACTCCAACGTCCTCGCGCTTCTAACCCCCAACCAAGCCTCCAAATTCCCCATAACCCCGCCAACGTACAATCTATCCTTAAACATCGTCCACCTCTGCTCCAAATCCCTCGTCACCAGCACCCCTCCCAGCATATCCGAATGTCCTCCGATATACTTTGACGCGGAGTGCATCACCAGATCTGCGCCGAATTTAAACGGATCCTGCAAAGGGGGCGGAGCGAACGTCGAGTCCACGATCAATATCGCTCCTCTGGAATGAGCCTTCTCCGCGTATTTCGCTATATCCCAAGCTTCGCCCATAGGGTTCAGCGGGGTTTCCAGGTGGATCACGTCGCCTTCTTGTAAATCTTCGGCGGGGCAGTCGAGGGGGATTTGTTTCATGCCCGTCAGGCGGGAGAAAATGTCGGCGACGCCGTGGCAGCCGTGGTAGCAGTCGCCGATTGAGAGACGTTTGGGGTTGTAGTGGACTAGGGCGGCGTGGAAGGCTGCTAGGCCGGAGGCGTAGACTAGAGCGTAGCCGCCAAAGTATTGGGAGAGGATTGCTTCGAGGCGGGAGGTGGAGGGGTTGGTGAGGCGGGAGTAGACGTGGGATTGGGATTCTAGAAACTGGGAAGAGCGTTAGTTTTAGGATTCAGAAGGAAACCGTATGAAGTGGAAAGCTCAGTTGCGAGAAGCAGGGCTGGATGCTTACGCTCTCGTCCCCCACGGGTACCAGCTTGGAAGCATCTCGAGGGTATCTAAACGTCGTGGAGACGTGAAGTGGAGGAGCTACATCGTTGACGTCGTTCAGGAATTCATCGGCGTGGAGGAGATTGGTGGATGTTCCCAGTTTTTTTACGGAGCCATCCGAGGTGTCGAGGATGGGATTGAGGACGAACTTGCTCATTTTTTGTATTATTCTGGGGATTGCGCAATTGCTTTTATAACTGGTGGTGTTGGAAGTGGGGGTGTCAACGCAAATGCCCCGCGATGTTACTGGTCGACGATATGGTTGGAAGAGTAGCTTGTAGAGTATGAATTGTAAAGTATGAAGTGTGAGATATGAGACGAGAATCCTGAAGATACAAGATCCTACAGTCTGCTTTCTGAGAACTGAATCATGCCTCCATAAACCGGCTGACAACCGGCGACTTTTTATACTTCCAACGGATCGGACTTGGATCTCCGAACACAGCTCACTCTGCTCCACAGCACCACCCTTTGCCCGGGATGTTTAGTAATTCCCACTCTCATCTCAACGATATCGGCCTATCTCTCTCCTCGATAGCTAGCAGACGCATACAATCGGCGTAGAACAAGTGCGAATGGCGACATTCCAAACCGGCGGTAATTAGGTAACCCAATCGAGCCAAGATCGAGAACCCACTCTGGGTTTCTCACGCAAATGCTAGCTAGTGTTCATCCGAGCTCTCGGGTTTAATCTCGGATCCTTCACTAAAGTAAGCGACGCTTCCAGTGAGACCCCAAAGCCATGGAATCGGTGCGCGGATAGACCGCCCGGACGCCTTTTTCGATCCTGCTAGGGATCTGATCGAGATTATTCTTCCTGATCCTTCAAATCTATAATGCTTTCTATATACAAATGTATCGACTATACTTCCAATGCCAGATACCTCACACACAATCATAATATATACAAAACCCACCCGTCATATCTTACAATATATACACAAACCCACCCACTCATCTACCTACTTCTTCCAATGGCTTCTCTTCGTCCACCTAACCCCCTCCCCAATCTCCTCCCAAAACTTCGCCTTCCTATCTTCCATCGTCTCCTTATAATCCACAAACTCCATCGCCAACATTTGCGTGTTATTCGAATCCGTAGACCAATGCCACTGACTTAGCGATGCCCTAACCACATCCCCATATTTCACATTCTTATGAATGTTAGAGGGAAAGTATACTCTGACGCCCGTCAGACCTAGTGATGTGATTTCCCCAGACATAGGAGTCGGGTATTGCGATGCGCTGATGATTGTAACGTCTTGAATCTCCGAGAGCTGCGGGTCTCCCTTCTCCCAAAGCTCCTTGAGCAACCTGATGGCCCATAATCGATCAATGGCCTTTTCAGCGCTCTTGTACTGTCGTTCCTTCTGCCAAATCTCGTTCCCCAGCTCTCCCAACTCCTGCTCGGAAAGCATCGGCGTCAATTTATCCGCTGTCCCTTCAGCTTCCGCCAGGAGCACCCGCTGGATTATATGATGACTGACAAAATCACTAAACCTTCTAAGCGGACTTGTAACCTTGATATACCCCTCCAAGCCCATCGCCGTATGTTTTGTCATCCGCGGCTTCATCTCCGCCTGCCCTATAGGGAAGAAGAGCTTCCAAAATTCCTCCGGCGTGTATCCATCCTTATCCGTAGCCCTCTCCAGCAGGGAGAACCAGTTATCCTTCTCCTCTTCCGAGTTCCAGACGAAATCGTGGCTTCTGTATAACTGGGGAAGCCCACGCTCTGTGCTCCATTTGGCAGCCGCGTAGCCGGCCAGAGCCATGGGTTCTCTGATAGTATCCATCCAGGAAAAGGTGTCCTTAGTCTTTATTCTCTCCAAGATGCTTCGTCTAATCGTAGGCTTGTGAACGTCCAACACCGGCTGTTCTCGAATACCCGGATGGATCTGGTTCCCATGTTCGTCATCGATTACTAATTTTGTCCTATCTTCTCTGCTTGTCTCGAACCCTCCATTCGATATTCTCTCCCCGCGTAGCCTCCAGGAAAGATCGTATAGAATTGCGAGATTTTCGACATCCTCTTTTGAGATGTTTGATTTCTTCAGATTTGACCCTGTCTTCGTTTCGACGGGTCCATTTGTAAGAACTAGTGGCCGTGGCACTTTACCCTTCATAAACATAATATCCAGTTCATCGTAGGTGAGTCTATGGACGTTATTGACGGTGGAAGCCCTAATATCATATTCCTTCATTTCTCCTGTATTCCTATCCACCCTCATGCTGAATGTCATCGCTGGGCGATCTGGTGCTAGACTTAACTTGTCGATCGATAGGCACGATGGCAACATTGGATAATTCCTTTGGGGCGAATAAAATGTGGAGACTTTCTTCCTCGCAATCTGTGCAATCCAGTGATCCATCGGAATAAAAGCCGTCGGATTAGCAACGTGAACCCTCAGCCAGACTTCGGACGAACCATCTATCTGTTCGATAGAGATACCATCATCGATGTCTTTCGTGCTAGAATCGTCCACGCAGTAAACTGGAAGGTCCCCCCAATTGTGTCGGATGTTTGCCAACTTGTCCACTAACCCGAGTTTGTCTAACGCACCCGGCCGGTCCAGCTCTTCATACTTTTGTCCATCAGCTTCTGCTTCTGGATTCGTATGATGACCTGGAAGTCCAAGATGCGATTCACGAAGAACCGAATCCTCCCAGGGCGAGCAAGCACCAATCTCGCCTAAAAACTCGAATAGTCGTTGTTCATTCAGTAATCTACACTTATCGTAGCGGTCGACGAGGTTGAGGATGTGAGGATATAACGGTTTGAGCATAACGACTTGGGATCGACGGTATTCCAGCGCTTCTTCCAGAGCCTTTAGAATTTCTAGTTCGGTTTCATTCCACCTGACATCCAGAGGTTGGCCCATCTCTTCGATCGACTTTCCACTCTCCCTCGCTTCTCGACCGAAGTCAATCACCCTTCTCGCCTTTTCAACAAATTCTTGGACTATCTTCCCACCCGCTGACTTTCGGTTGTCGATTGACTCTCGAAGTATTGCCTCGACTCTAGCCGCACGTTTGACTTGACTGGTGGATTTGATCTCCCACCGTGTAACGTCAAAGGATTCTTCCACCCCGAACAGATCCTTCTTTGTCAGCATTGCCAGGTGGCTGGCGTACAACTCCCGGCTATCAGGGCCTTCTTTTCCAGTTAATATCTTTGCCACCTCTAACGTCGTCACAGATTTTGGTTTGTGCGGATCCGCCAAATCAGCATGGACCTGATTGATTAAGTTTGTAAACTTGGGAAACAACTCCTGAGAGGTACTTCGGAACCGGCGAATTTCACCCGTAATCTCCTGCATGATTGTCGGATCCAGTCTCCCAAGCTCCTGGATTTTTTCCAGAAGTCTGTCTATAGTCTCGCGGGGTACAAAGTCGGGGATGGTAAAGCGACTCATGTCCGCCTTCGCGAGCTGGAGTGAGCCTTGAAGCGTCACCACAAAGGACTCTCGAGAATAGTTTCCCGTCTTGTTCTTTACGTGAACCGCCAGGAATGGGATAGACTCATCCGTATATCTGCAGATATATCACCGTTAGCACCCTTCGCCCACCTCCATTCAATCCAAACACCATAGCCAAGAACCCACCTAATCTCCAATAAACTCCCCGGCGTCAAAACCGACGCTCTCGTCGCAAAATTCTCCGGATCAATCTCGTACCCCTCCCCGGGGTCCGCATCAAAAGCCTGCAGCTGCGCTGCCGCAATCTCCTCCGTAGTGCTAGTCCTCCATTCAACATTCTCCACCAACTTTTCCATCACCGTCTCCAAATTCGTCCCTTTCACATACGAAGCTTTGTGATCTTCTTCCCTTTGCCTCCACTGCGCCTCCAACCGCTTCCTGACGCCCTGCGAAACCTGGTTTTTGTATGTAATCTCGCCGTATCTCTTCATTTTTGCGGGTACTGTGCCGAGCGATGGTCCTTTTGCTTCTTCGATTACCCTCTTCGTCTCTTTCGCGAGGTTCCCCGAAATTTTTTGCTCGCTGGGCGGACTACCCGGTTTATTCTGCATCAGCAGCTTCCATTTGTCTTCAATGTCTTCACCCACGTAGAACTTTAGGTGACGTAAATGTTCCTTGTACACCCGAAAGTCCTCGCCGGTCACACCGTGGCCCGATTTAAGCTTGTCGGAGATGAGGCCAATGGTCTCTTCTTCTTCGGCCCGTCTTCGGGCCTTGTGAGCTTCCCATTTCTTCTTCTCGGCCGTGCTACGCTGGAGGGAGAGAGTGGTTGATATCGCGCGGTATGAGGCGTGGGAGTGCTGGGGGATATTGGTGGGGTAGAGGCTATGCTGGCGGGGTAGGAGGGGTAGACGTCGCGATGCCCTGCAGGGGCGTAGGGAGGCGATGGGGGGACATCGCGGGCATTGGAGGGACATCAAAACGGTTGACAGTTTTCAATTGGCTGTTGGCAACGGCCTATCCGCAGCGTTTACAGTCGCAGGAGCTTCGCTGTGAGACGACTTATGCAGCTTCCGATCAGTGTAGACGACAGGTTTCTTGCTTGACTAAATTTCTAGAAGGTTAATTTGGACGGAATTAGGCGGCGACGAATAGCAATTGATTGTATCTCGTGTTGACCGTATCTATAGTACTACATGAATTGCATCGCCAGTCGATAAATGAAGATATTTGCGACAAGAAAAAATTTGTTGTGGGTTAGTCTCGGAGTTCGGATGGCTTCTTCGACGCCGTCAGCCGGTTGGTCGCACAAACACACCAAAGTAACGAGTGCGTTTGGGATACCATACTCGAAGTTAAACACAGTAATATGTATGTAAGGTTATTGGCCCAGTATATTAGTATTTATGTAGTATTTGGCTATCGTACAGCACCAGTCACATCGTACAATAGGTATAACGGAAAGGAGGCAAAATGCTAAAGAGAAAGAGACTGAAAAATAAAAAAAATAGTAACATGCTGCTGTCAGCCCATCAAGGGTGTCAAGCCTATTTGTATTCGTATGTACTAAGGAAAAGTAAAGTAAAGAAAGAACATGAATATGCTCAAATGCAAACATCTACACTTTTTGTCGGTATCCCCTTGAATAACGCCATGAAAATGCATACATGCTGTGTGTACAATCTGAAGGCTAAAGAAAATAAAAAGAAGGAACTAAAGGAAATAAGAAGGGGAGGGGCAATAAAAAATCTTATTGGAAGTTGTACAATAAACTCGCGGACCCGAAGCCATAATAAAAAACCAGCTTTCGAGCCATCTGGGAATACATCCTGGTATCTATACATAACTTAAACAAACCCACGGGTGATGCTAAGAAGAAGAAGAAAAAAAAGGAGTGAGAAGGAAAGGGGAAATGCGACTACCGTGCTTTCAGTTGGCGGAGCTGTTCTCGTCGGAGATGGCGATTCAGACCCTTGACGGGAGCAGAATCAACAGGGAGTGGTTCGGCCTCACGCTCGACAACAGCAGGCTGGATTGATCGACGCTTATCCTTGGCGTCGTCCTTGCTGACAATCTCAATGTCCATGCAAGAAGAATACCACTAGGAATAATATTAACTCCAGGTTCAATCATAATAAGAAACAATAATTAACATACCTCAATGAAGCCAGGCTTTGGTGGACCGAAATGCTCAGTGTAGTCCCAAAGCCAATAGACGGTGTAATCCTCTCCAACCTTCGCATCCTTCGGCAAACGGAAGTAGCTAGAGCAAGGGCCAGCATCCCGGTTCTGTCCTCCAGCGTTCTCGTGGCCAACTTCAATGCAAAGACCATCATCAAAGGACGTAATCTCCAGTAGCTGTCCATCACCATCGCCTCCCTTTCCATCACGGGTCCATTCTAGAACACTCGCGATATCTCGGTCAGCCTTGGGGTTCTGCGTTCCGTACCAATAGATTGTTCCGGATTTTGCTCCTGCACCGTTGACGCCGTCGAGGGTTTGCCAGATGTGGCCGTTTTCTAGATACTTGGCTTTGACGAGGTCGCCAGGAGTGGCTTTGAGTTTCGGGAAGCCTGCGCCCTGGCCTGGTTCTCGCTTGCCGGCAGGGCAGACCATTTGCTTCGAGGAGAGGTCGAGGATGCGGTAGGTGGTCAATTGATCGATTTGCGCGGAGTCGCGACCAACTATGAAATTCGGACTTAGCATATGGCTGTTTTGAGGAAATTTGTACAGGCTGGTTCTTACCATATCCGCGAATGTATCCTTTCTCCGGATCTCCGCTGAAGAACGGTCCGCTCGCACAAGTAAGTTCATCGATCTAAGAAAAATAAAATTAGAAAAACCTCTCTAGCTGCATAGATTTTTTCTAGTCAACCTACCCATGAGTGTCCTGCAACCCCACCACCTTGTAAAATCGCTAACCCAAGCAGAAGATAATAAACGCCAAGAAGGCGCGAAACCTTCAAGGCAGCATCCATACTTTTATTTCCGAACCGGCGCTCAAGCAATCAACGTTACACAGAAATTAAGAACTGATATAAAAAGGTTGATATCAATTGTTGTATTTGTCGCAAAAAGAGTGTCGTAGAAAACTTAGGATTTTGGATTGTCGACAGGGTATAAGGAGGGTATCGTGGTTGCAAGAAATTTATAGTTGCGGGTATTCGGCCTTGTCCTCCTGTTGGTTGAAGTTGCTCGAATGATTGTCGATAGAATGGGCCAGTAAATGATTGTGCCGCTTTCCTTTTTTATTTTTTGGTTGCGGAGTGGGTATTTTTGTGTAGACGGGTGCGGAGTTCGAGCTGAAAAGAAAATGGCAGGGAAATATGTGACGAGAGGACAGGAATGAAGAGGTCCTTTCCAGCGGTTGCAAAACTTCCCTATAAGGCTGCTCGAGCAAATTTATATTCTCTCCTACGACCTTGAGTAGATGGTACTCAATTATCTCCGAGTCCCTATGAAGCTTCTCACAGCCCCTCAAGCCAAAGGATTCCTTCAGGATAGACTCGGAAACCGACACGGCAGGTCTAGTCAACCTTATGGCAACACAAACTTGAAGTCTTTCTGGAGTGTGGTGATGTCCAGAATCCAACAAGCTGAGTCTCAAACCAGAGTAACAGCACAACAAAGCTTCACAGAAGCTGTAGCTCAAAAGCACAAGGGTATATTAAACAAGTATATAAAGAAACAACCAGAGGGTAAGAGAATCGAATGAAAGAAAACTCGTCAGAGTCGTCAAGAGAATCGAAAGAAACAGAAAGGAAAAAAAAAAAAATCTTCAAACAAATGGCACAGAAGAATAAACGTGAGTGTAACAGAAATCAGTCCAGATAAAACAGCAGGTCGTTATGCATATCATATATACCCGGTATATATTCTGTCGTACGTTCAAAAATAAATTCCCATCTGCCCTGCAGATAAAATCCTCATTACCCGCCTTTGCATAAAAATTCGTTATTAAAATTTATTTTATCGAGCTCTGGCTAAAGAAAAGAAAAGAGTGAAGAGCCCGAGTGGGTGGAATATATTTAGTACGTCGCTTTAATATCGCCAAAGCGGTCTTTTAATATCGGCAACTGGATCTTGTGGACGTGGGGCCACCACCCATGGACTTCTCCAAGCAACCCTGGCATTGCGAGGTATGAGAAGAAAAAACAAAATATACATTTCTTGATATCTCGCCATGACAGATCAGAAAATATCCACGAAGAGAGATAACGCGGTAGGAATGGCGACTCCCAAGCAATCAATCGTGGAATGCAATGCAAGATCGTTGAGCTGGTCCGAGTTCGCCCGGTTTTTGCTTCTTGGGGAATCTAGCGTTGGTGTTTCATCGAGTTCAGCGACCACCAATCGGAGCCAATGGTTGGTCATGACTAAAATTTCACGTTGGCTGCGAACCAAAAAACTCCGGCGACGACTCATGGTAATGCGACAAGTAAAATGTCGATTCCCACTATCCCAAAAAGAAAGAGCGAAAATTTTTAAACTTTTTTCGGCCTCAAAAATCGCAAGATAGTCGCGTGGTCCAAGCTCCTCCAGTGGGAAACCACCCAAGTGCAGCGTGTTTGGGCATAAACATGGCTTCGAGAGGTTCCTGATAAATCTGGCCGATGTGCCAACAGCCGCCGTGCAGCTTGCCCTCCGTTCGCTTAACCCCAATCCCCACCGCCCCGGTTCCCCCTCCGTGCCAGGTCAGGGCGACTAGCCAGAACAGAACAAAGCAAAACAAAGCGAATCACCAGAAACGGTAAAAATAGTTTTCTTGTTGCTGCAGCCGCTTTAATCAATCAAAACGAGTTGACTGGCTGGTGATAACTGCTACCCCTAGCAGCTTTGAAGGTTGGGCGACGAATAGGATCGAACCCTCTACTTCTGGTCGTTTAAACGTGATACCGCATCTTGACCGCATAAACTTTTGGCCGCCCACGTCGAAGAAGAAATAGGTATTTTTTATTTTCCTTAAATGTCACGAAAAAGTAGCGTGTCGTACTTTGTAACTAGAATAGTAACATCTTGAGAGGTTTTGTCGTGGGTAACTCTCAAGCTTGGTCGCAGTGCACTACTGACAGGAGAGCTTGGAGGACGCGTCGTCCCCTCTCAAATCCTAAAAACTTGAAGCTCAGGATCGAGTCAGCAGATATCTCTCAAGTTCAGATGAAACGTAGCTAAGAGTCGGATCCAACGGAAAGTGGGTATCCTGTAGCTTCGAAAACATGTCACTGCATGGGGTCTGATCGAGCTTTGTCTTGTCACACAAGTTCACATCACAATTGTATTGTACAATCAAAGCTCACTACATAAAGGCAACAAACGGAACTCGTATGTGTACACCAAAAAAAACTTGGCTATTCTTGTCAATTGATCATTAAATTCATTATTTTTTTTGAAGATTCGCAAAAGGCGAAATTAGAACGTTTCGAATCGGTATCAAAGTCATCAACTCGTATAGGCCAAGTCTTCGATATCAATACCACCGGCGTAGACCGCCCACAATTGGATCGAATCGAATCGCTTCCAGATCCAACTTCCAGCCGTGAATCCACAGAAATTTGTTCAACTCAGATCCCGCTCACGGCTTGCACGTTTATGTAACTGATATTTTCTTTACAACCCCCCAAAAATTTATAAGCAATACAAAATTGAACAAAACAACGCTCCCGCACTAGATTGCTTAATGCTCGAGCAACCTGAGCGATCCCTGAACGACAACGTTTTCGAGGATGCTGCCTGGTGGGATATCGATGGTGCTACCTTCGCTTGCCACAATGATAACGGTACCTAAATATATGTTAGCGCCAGAGTTCGTTTCAAGAGTTGATAAGGAATGAGTAACATACCCTTCAAGGTTACCTTTCTACCAAGGTTTACCGCACCAATAATCGTCAAGTGATCCAATTCGAGCATACGAGGAATGCTTGGGATTCTCTTCTGGAAATCGGAAACCTTCTTAAAGTGAGTTCCGAGCTTGATCAGAGGAGCAGGTCCGAAGCGGGAACCGTCAATGGTGAGCTGGCCGTGCTTGAGCGAGTACAAGTCAGACTTGACAAGCATGAGATCGGAGCAAGTCTTGACCGGCAGGAAGCGGCGACGCGGAACATTGACACCGTGGGATCCCTTGAAATGTCGGATAGCGGCACCAACAGCGGTCTCAAGCTGGACAACGGAGAGATCAGACTCGCCCTTTCCAACGGAGACAGTCTTGTGGTTTGGAATGATTTCGAGCTCAAGCTCGTTGTTCTCAACAACACGCTTGATAGCCTTTAAGCTTAACCAGATGTTGTTGGTGTTGAAGTACTTGAATTTTTTGATGGACTTGAAATCTTGCTCGTGCTCCTTTGGAACCTGGGCGATTTCAAGTAGCCTGACGGTGCCTTCGTAGTCAATGATGGTACCACCCTTAACGTCTGCCTTGGTCTTGTCGGTCAACTCCATAATGTATTCAGCGCCAGTGTCATTCAAGTGCTGGAGAATGTTCAAGTCAACAACAGCTCCCAAGTTGTCAACATTGCTCAAGAAAAGCCACTCGACGCCCTGATCAAGGAGTTGGTCCAAAGTACCAGAGTTGTTCAGCGATTCGAAAACGTCACCGTGGCCTGGTGGGTACCAGTTTTCGATCGACGAATCAAAGCTCTTCGGGACAGGTAACGAGGAATCCTTGTGGATACGTGGGAAGCGGGATTGGTTGAATGTAAGAATGTCAATGTTGTGGCCCTCATACTTCTTGATAATGCTCTGGGTATCATCATCGGTATTGAAGGAGTTCATAAGAACGAACGGGACATTGACTTTGTGGGTGTGGTTGAGGTACTCGATTTGTCTGACGGAGAGATCCAAGAAGGACATTCCATCACGGACTTCAATAACGGACTTTGGACCGACGCATCCCATAGAGGTACCGAGACCACCATTGAGCTTGAGAACGGCCAATTTGTTCAGAAGTTCGGTGTTGTTGCTCTCTGGGAGGTTTTCGTATGCGACAACCTGTTTCGGGTTTGGAGGGGCAATGAGATCCCAATCCCTGTCGCTCAATTAGCAAACATTACATAGCCGGAGGGGCCAAAGGAGGGGCAATTACAAAGTGGATCCCTTTGCCTTATCTTGGAGGTATCGGCGGAAAAGTGCAAAAAAATTGTCCATCTCAGTCTCAAACTTCTATAGAGTCGCCGAAAGACTAGTTAGCCATAGTTCATCCAATTGTCTGTATACAACACGGATTTTCGCTAGCAGAGCAGAATCCCGTACCTTCTTGGTCTGAGGGTCATGGACGGTATCGGCCAACCTGTTCAAGGCATTTCGCATCTGACTGGCGGCCACCGATGTAGACGTATTATCGAAAGCCTAGATTTATAATGGCCCGTTAACAAAAAATATCCTATTCGGAACGCCCAATTGTGCTGAATATTGGCGGAGAGGAGCCAAGGAAAGCTCAACCTTCAAGGACTTTCTCCTCTCCCTCGGCGATTCGCGCATTTCAGACATCATGGCTAGTTGGGGAGTAGACTCACAAAAGCACTCTGGGATTTTGGGTGTCTTCTAGACTTTGGGAAGCCCTCAACGGCCAAGGAACTACCGGCGAAAGAGAGTTTCGACATTTTGAGGGAATTGAAGTC
>LDUD01000034.1:42305-77259 GCA_012184295.1 Dactylella cylindrospora
GTTAATCTGGAATGATCTTAGAGAATCAATGTTAGTAAAAGATTCTATAGGAGTTTATTAAGCAGAGCTTCAGAGATGGAAGTGATATGTAGGTGAGATGAAGAATATAGTACGAGTGAGATGGTGAGGGATATTTTAGCAGGATATGAGCCACCGTAGCTGTAGTCCACCCTTAATGAACAAAATAGGGGGCAGAGGGGGTAAAATTTACACTGTAGACAGGATGTTCACCTCGTAACAGGGAGAAATGTTTACAGGCTTGATAGGAAAATGGGAAAAAAATTTTTAGCTGATTGGAACTAAAAAAGGGAATATATAGGGGTGGAGCTACAGAGCAGTAAGCTGGATGTCCTGTGCAAATCCGCTAGAGGTCTCGCAGAAGGGCCACCAATTATGTCATATAACGATACTAGACGGCCAGATGTATGCTACAAGAGTGGCTATCGATAAGGCGGAAACTTTGACTCGCTCTTGGGGCTGCAATGCGAAGGCAAAGGCTGCTAGCTCGGGGCTTTTGAGCAGGGGCCGAGCAATTTCTGTTGGTACAGCACCACCACCAGCAACCTTTTTTCCCACCATTTCTGAATGGAATATACCATTGCAACCTTCCTGGCACCGTCCCATTCGTCCTGAAGGATTTCTTGCGGGTTTGCAGAAGGATGCCTTTCATTTGAAAACCTCAGAAGCAAGGCCTCTGTTGGGAATCCCTTTGACTGTGAGGGCTTTCCCTTATTTTAGGGGTAGCTCAAGCTCCAGCTCCTTGTTCCATTGGCATGTGTACCAAAAAATGGCATCACCATGTGGGCAAACTTGGGCCGACGGACCAACGAGAAAAAAGAAAAAAGAAAGGAAAAAAACAGGAACAAAATTTGCATAACGTAGGCGAGATGGTGGGGTCACCCTTACCGATTCTGGATGATCGAACGGAAAAGCTAAGTACCAACCAAGCTAGGTCTTGATTACACGTACTAGACTGCAGAGCTATGGCGTTAGCAGAGGCGAACTTTCTGAAAGAATTGAAAGACTAGATGAGCAGAAGAAGGGTCCAATTGGCGATAAAAGGGCTACGAAGCTGCCTTTTAAGCATCTTCAGGGTTGCAAAGATACCTTTCAGAAAGTGGTGTCCAGGGGTAAGTTATGACCGGTTTAATTTCGCTTTGCTTGGAGCTTTCCAAAGAATGCCCACCAAAAAGTTACGTAGCTGTCCGAGCTGAAGGGGAGGAGGGCCGTTGAGCTTCGAGCTTGCCGGACAAGAGAAAAGAGAACTATCAGAACAGAAAAAAGAAGAATTACAATCCAAAAGGGGGGGATATCATGCGCCTTTTAAATTCTTTTCCAAAATCTCAAAAAAATGTCTATGGTGGATGCTAGGCCCAGGGTTCACATTTATTTGAGAGGGAAGCGCGTTCCAATTTCACACTCTCAACAAAGTGTGGATACCTTTCTTTCAAGGGAAAAAAAAAAAAGTATCTCGGTGCCCTGATACGAAACGATATGGACCATCGGTGTATGGAATCACATCCGAGTCAACAGGAACCCACCAAATCGGGGCTAACTGTTCGGGGGTTAAACAGAGGAGCCAGCTCGAATGGCTTGCAGGCCAGCCAATATGCGGAAACAATCACGAAATTTGTCCCATGTTCCCGTCCATTAATCTTATTAAAAAAAAAAAAAAAAAAAAAAAAAAAAAAAAAAAAAAAAAAAAAAAAAAAAAAAAAAAAAAAAAAAAAAATTTTTTTTTTTTTTTTTTTTTTTTTTTTTTTTTTTTTTTTTTTTTTTTTTTTTTTTTTTTTTTTTTTTTTTTTTTTTTTTTTTTTTTTTTTTTTTTTTTTTTTTTTTTTTTTTTTTTTTTTTTTTTTTTTTTTTTTTTTTTTTTTTTTTTTTTTTTTTTTTTTTTTTTTTTTTTTTTTTTTTTTTTTTTTTTTTTTTTTTTTTTTTTTTTTTTTTTTTTTTTTTTTTTTTTTTTTTTTTTTTTTTTTTTTTTTTTTTTTTTTTTTTTTTTTTTTTTTTTTTTTTTTTTTTTTTTTTTTTTTTTTTTTTTTTTTTTTTTTTTTAAAAAAAAAAAAAAAAAAAAAAAAAAAAAAAAAAAAAAAAAAAAAAAAAAAAAAAAAAAAAAAAAAAAAAAAAAAAAAAAAAAAAAAAAAAAAAAAAAAAAAAAAAAAAAAAAAAAAAAAAAAAAAAAAAAAAAAAAAAAAAAAAAAAAAAAAAAAAAAAAAAAAAAAAAAACTCGGTGAAGCTATATTATATTTGGGGGTAGGTCCAGCCCGCATGCATTCACTTTAGCTTTTTGTGCTAGCCGATGCGGTCTGTGCGAATTGTGCATTCTGTCATCACAAACTTTTTTCTGTCTTTCTTTCTTACTTTCTTTTTCTTCTTTTTATTTCAATATTTCATTTAATCGTCTCGAAGACCGTCTTTAACCCTTTTAGCGCCAAGAGGGGGTCCATCTTCAGGTACACATGTTCAGATGGCTGCATCAAATTGGACGGACCGGAACGAATTCCAGGGGGGCTGTGGTTGGAAACACAAGAAAGGCGTCGAGATAAACCGACATGATATAATATGCGCGAGAGAGACATTTCACGATAAAATACCGCTTCAGTTATTATTATTATTTTTTTTTTTTTTTTTGCCTCTGACAGAAATCAAGGAGAAGAAAAAAAAAATTTTCCTCCACCTAGGCCTACGAACACCGTCTACGGAGTCGAGGGTTATTCCGAAATTTATGAATTGTTGAGAGATAAAAAAAAAAGGTAGAAAAAAATTTTGCGCAATTTCTATTTTTCTACACCCCGGTAGCTATGGCCCTCTGGTTCGGACTATATTTCATCATTGTCGTAGGATTTATCTAACCAGGTGGGGGCTTGGAAGTCCGAATGATGGGCGTCGATGCTCTCAAAGCCCTGTCTGACATTGTGCACCCATGAACATGCGTGATTAACCGTGCGGGCCACCGGCTGGCTATGTCGAATCTGACTCTCACTTATTTTATCGGTATTTAAGTGCATATACGTAGATATATCGATAAAGATCCCAGATCTTACATGTCAGGTGACGACCAAAAAAATCTTTAGAATTCTATCCTCAACTCGTCTATCGCCCAAGAGCCAGTTCTAATATCTATAGCTGCCTAAGTACCTCTTCGATATTTCATATACACAAGAATAATAGCAATGTGTTCATTTCTTTATACCCAAGTAATAAGGCTCTATCGGCCACCAATCTCATGACTATAGCCTAGCATTGAGTGGTTTCCTCCCAATCGGCCATCTCGCCGAATGGGGGGCCGGCGGTAGATAAGCTAGTGTGTGTAACACCAGTATAAAACCGTCCGCCTGGTTGTGCACTTGTACCACAAACGCCCAATTTCCCCTGCCACCTGCCTTTCCATGTGATCCTCTAGCTCTCAGCTTTCGATAATGCTGCATATTTTTAATTTCCCATGCTGTGGATGGGTGGATTCGCCGGTTTTTTCGCTCATGTTCGTGGGTAGAGTTTTTTTTTCGTTTTATTTCTCATTTCGGGCTGTTCGCTTAAGGTATTTTTGGGTTTTTGGTATCAACAACGGTGCTTGATAGCAGGGCAAAGAAAAAGGCTATGTCACTTCCAGCCGCAAAGAACAGATACGGTTCATCTAGCCAATTGCGATGTCGTGCTTATCATTGCTACCTCGTTCATCGTAGCGCCAATAGTGCAATCACTCCAGCCGCAATGCCGACAATAATGAGGAATGATAGCACTAGGATACATATCATTCGAATCCTTTGGCTTGTGCGAAACCTTTCGAGGAAGGACGAACTGCGGGTTGTGGAATGTGTTGTAAGTTTGGGGGATCTCTCCTGTAAGGCCTATCGAACTGGATGATTAAGAGAGGTGCAACTTACTCTCGCTGCCATTGGTTCTCGACGTCCACTATGGGGGTAACATATTGGCTTTCTTTATTGTATTCTCCAATTCCAAAGTAGGCTGGTGGCGGAGTCCGTGGAGGTGGAAGGTCTTCTGTTGGCACTCTATGGATTTCTCCGCTGTCTCTCTGCAGCTGCTGGTGATGTTGGTGTTCCATGTTTTGTCGAAATAATAGAGCCGCACTCTGAAACTGGGGCTGGAAAGATAGAGGGGAAGGATCGTTCGAAGAGTTTTCTAATAACGAAAATCGAGGAGATGCTTTTAGAGAATCCGTCTGATTCCTTATAAATAGCTGATTTTGAAAACTGGACAAGTGTAAAGTATAAAGTATATCAACACGGCCTGTGCAGAAGCGCTGTTGTGCTGTGCGAGGAGATTCCAAACAAGAGAGTACGGCGACGAGACTGTTGTAGTATCAACCGGCGCGAGTTCTATTAAATATTATTGCAAAACCAAAATATGAAAAAAAAAAAGTTGGACAACAATCTAAACAGATCTATCTTTTAACCAAGGTATTCTATGAGAAACAAAAAAGATTTGATAGATAGAAGAGGAGGCGACAAGGTTTCTTTTAAAGTTATTCTTCCTATCTTCTATCTGTATCCTTCGACTCCGACTCGTGTGCAACCCGAAAGAGACGGACACAATCTCAACCAGTTTCTCGCTTCGACTGTTCAACAAACATGCAGGTTCCAACTTTCTTTCGCACCCCCAAAAAAGGTTTACCAGGCCACTCCCAATTGACAGGCCTCCAAACCCCCCACCCCACAAGCCTTTCCAAGAGACCGAGAGACAAAAATAAAGTCTAAATGCGAATGCGAACGGTGAGAAAGAAGAAAAGAAGCTTGTGCCTTCCCTGCTTTTTTTTTACCGTGATAGCTGTGTGACTCGACCCACTTTTTGGGGTCGTCTAGATGCACAATGCATGTTTAGGGCACATATGTGAATGTTCAAATGTCGAGAAACTTGCAGCTAGGGATCGCATAATTAGGCTAGTAGAGATAAGAGAAACGGCGGTCCCTTTTTTTTTTTTTCTTTCTTTGCACGTAGCTGTCGAAACCTGGTCGCTGGTTCGGTCATTCATGGGCTATCCTGGCACCCGCTCATGGACCTATATTTGCATTTGCTGATTTTGGATTTCTTTTCTTGGGGCTACGCCTGGAGATACTAAGTATTCGTGTGGTTTGGAAGGTCGTGGCGTTGGATTATTAAGTCTAGAAACGTGAACTTAACCTGCAGCTGACTGACATGTGCATGCTGCTCCAATCGTTCGTTTAGAATTTCCAACATTTTTCTTGTCAGCGAGCGAACCGCGAAACGCGGATGTAACGGATGTTGGCGGCCCTGTTATTCAATGAAGAATCCCATTTTATTATTCTGTCTCTAATTAAGTCCTACCAAGGAAAGGCGTGAGGTTGGAACTTTCGTGCGGGGAGGAAGCGACACGATTGGATGGTGCTTCTAAATCGCAAGCTCGTGTTGCCCTAGTGCTTGCTGCTACAGCATGAAATGAATACGAGAGGTGCAAGGTCAACTTCTGTTTGCGACTTCTAAACCAGTCGACGATAAATAAAACCAATTTTAAATAATTATATCTGGAGCCTAATCTCTATCGAATGGAGAAGCTTGATATTATATTCCAAAATATGAGCTCTCCTTATTTAAAGAGCTCTGGCAATTCAATGAAAGAGGTAGACTGAATAAAATTACAACAGCCATTTCAACTGCCCTTCTCAAATGTAAAACCCCGTATCTCTAGATGGTAGCCTCAAACTTCTAAAATGCATACATTTCGAGTGCAAAATTATAACCATCCCCTCGCAAATAACCCAAATCACATCCCGTATAATGGTGAACGCATGCGGCAAAGACGGTGGTATGACTGGCTTATACCTGCCAGGTTCCGTCCTTCGAGAAGAGATGAGAATCCCGAACCCTCCACCCCCATCACACCGGAAAGTCCCGTAAACCATGACGAAGGAGTAATATCCGCCTGCAAGGCCCCTCCCTACCAGCCGCGAAACTTTCCTAAACCGTCCAGACGAACTCGTGTAAACATAAACGCGGGCCACTGCGCCGATTCACCGATATGGAATGAACGTGGTGACTGCATGTGCACCATTACCTGGCGAATGCCGGGAAGTTATCCACGCGAGGTATGTGAGATGCACGCCCGAGTAAGGACGCCTGATAAACCGTCGCCAGTGCTAGAGTGGAATAGAAGTGTGGGGCCTTTTGTGCATTTTGCTCCACCAGTGCCGTTTGAGGAGCAGTTGCATGATAAGGATCCTGGATGGAAGGTATTGTGGAATCCACGAACGCTCAGCTATGAGTATGTTGCTATATGGCGCAAGCATGAAGCAGAACCTGAGGTACCGGGCCAGTGGGAAGGCTCGGAGGATGGGAGCGTAGGCACTCCACCTGGACCTTCGGCAGAACAGACACCTCCAAGAGTCGAGCTGCCTTGGAAGAAAGGTATGAAAGTAACCAGGGCTGAAGATTTACCGCCTCCTCCGCCTCCACCTCCCGAATTCGTGACTGAAGCTGGAGATATTCGTAATGACTTCTCCTCAAGATATTTTAGCGTTCCATACTACTCAGAGGATCAGAGGAAGTTTGTATATACTGATCCTCAGGACAATCTAATTAACCTGAGCGTAAAAGCCGGTAGACGTGTTAAGCTTCCAGTATTCGTCCCAAGGCGCCGACCGAAAGTACGCCCTAATCCCCCAGTAGATCCCAAGGCGTCGGGAGAAACAATTATAGATTTCAGATATGCCAAATCGCCTTGGTCGAGGCATTTGGTAGAGATTCACAACTCCCAAGACCGGTGTGGAGAGTCAGCCAGGAAAACGGTGTCTGTTCGTAAAAATTTCATGTTTCCTGATATTTCGGAGGAACCGGAGATTCCGGAAACACCTTGCCCCCTTCCTAGGAAAAAACCTGGTAAAGGTGCCCCAGAACCAAAGATAAGGCCTAAAGATACCATTGGGTGTGGATTGCCGACGGAGAGCTCTGTTGAGATCGAAGGTGACCATGAGGCATTTGTGATACTTCCTGAAGGCCAACCGGATAAAGTGGACGAGAAGAAGAAGAAAAAGAACCGCCGTCGACGTAATTCTGATCCAACTTATCGAACCGAAGGGCTAAGAGAGGAGAAAAAAAAGGAAAAAGAGGACCTCAAATGGATGCTTGAAGAAGAGAGAAAGGGAAAGAGAGATGAACACTTGAAACGGATGTGTGAGGAAGACGAAAGGAGACGGAGGACAGAAGAAGCCTTGGAGAGGTTTATACGGTACAGGGAAGGGCTAGAGCGACAACAGAAGGCAGGCGAGGGAGAAGTAGAGGATGAAGATGCAACAAAGAGACGTATCGCCAAAGGTAAACAAAAGTCGGATGAGTATCACAAGCAATATTTTGAGCTCACCCAGCCGCTAATCAGAATTGAGGAGGAGGAGGAGGAGGAGGAGGAGGAGTCAATATATTCGAAGCCGAAGTTTGTAGCCGGCTTGTATCCCAATAGGGTGAATAGAAGACCAAAAGGTGGCGACAGTGACGATGAATATATCCCGTTTAAAGATCATGAGGAGGAGTTACAAGAACAAAAAGATATCCAAGAAATGCACCGCCGGGTGGAGCAAGAATATGAACCTGTGCCGGAGGATACGGTAAAGGTGGACGACCCCAAAACACCACAGACTTCAAGCATTTTTGCCAAGAATATGCGTAAAAAGATACCAATTGAAGATCGTACTTATCAGCCTGGACACGGTCTTCCAATTCGCCGCGGGCACCCTTACGGGAAAATGTGAGACGAGCAGGCGAATGTTTAGGACTTCAAGAAAACTAGTATTGTCGTAGTTGACACCTATCAGCCCGAACTAACAGGCGGGATTATGCCAACTTCATCCCCATTTTGTATTTCCCTGTCTGCATCCTCTATCAAATCTACGTATTCTAGATTGATGGCCAAGGCACAGCTACTCAAAACCTTCTTTCGAAAGCCTGGGTATTTCTCTTCCAGATGTGCAAACAACTTTGATACTGGGATCGGCCCAGGAATTGCATCCTCTGACTTGCCAGTGTATGTAGATGCAGCTGCAAAATACAACACGGTAAACGTATCAGCTGCCATTTCGAATACTTATATCTGTTTTGATTACAATAATGTTAGCATCTGATTCTATACAATTTATTCTCCGAGGCAAGCTGGGTTCAGATTTTAGATTTTCAGGCACTCTGTTCAGCCAAAGTTTTTCTCATCCAACGCCTTTGTTAGAGGCTCAGATAATACATGCTATAATTTTATTGTAATATTCATCATAGACGTGCAACGTTACCGAGAACCTTCGGTACATGAAATGGTTTCGTATATGTAGACTTACAGGCTTGTGAGAGGACTGTAGGGTCGGATGATTGTCTGATATCCGAGGGTCAATGAAGAAGGTTGGCCAACGTTGGTAAGGTTTGGTAGCAAACCTAGCCTAGCCGTTGGTTTACCCCACAAATCCGCACATTCCGTGCTGGGGAACGCCGCTTAGCTCACCTTTTCGGGGCAGGTCAGCCCACTTCATGTCACAAGCACCACGCGCCTACGGGTGCCTCGGCTTAATATCAACGGTCTTTGCCCCAGGTGTATCTTACTATTTTACCCCGGATGTCGCCATGTATGATCCAACCTACATCAGTCGCGCACCCAGAGGCGTTTTACTTTCATTCGATAGTTACATCTTACGCTTTCGTATCGGATAACGGCTCCTTGAAACCATGGCTAGCATGAAACCAAATTCCGCGACCGAGGGCTTTTTTCAGGAGCAACCCCGTCTGGGAAACCAGTACGATGAGGATATCTATCTCCAGAGGGTTCTGCAAGGTAAATTGGGTTTGATTTTCGCGATTCGGAATTTAAACTAATTTTCGATTTATTTTAGGCTACCTTCCGGCGCAGCTGACGCAAAATGCCTCTGCGCCTAATGCTCCTGTCACCTTGCTAAAAGATCTCGGCGCAAAAGTCGTCTCGCCCGAGATGTTTAGATGGCTAGGAGACGCGGAGACTCACAAGCCTTACGTTGAAGAACTTGCAACGTTTGGCAGGCCAAAAGGTGTTTTACACACCTCAGATGGCTGGAAACGCATGGGAGTGATGGCAGCTCAAGAGGGTATAATCCAGTCGGCCTACGAAGAGCCTTATGGACCCTTCAAACGAATTGTTCAGTTCGCGAAATATTATGTATACTCGCCATCGAGTGCAATTTATACCTGTCCTCTCGCCATGACAGACGCAGCGGCCAGAGTCTTCGAACTTCAGTTGGGTAATAAATCGCTCCCGGCAGCTAAAAGAGATGCTTTTCAAAATGCCTACAACCATCTTACCTCTCGCGACCCTTCTCAATGCTGGACATCCGGTCAATGGATGACTGAGCGTCCTGGAGGTTCGGATGTCCGTAACAGTGAAACAACTGCCTTCCAGCAATCTGACGGGACTTACCTCATCTCCGGACACAAGTGGTTCTCTTCTGCTACCGACTCGCAGATGACAATCATGCTTGCCCGTACTCCAACTTCGGCGGGTCTGTCGTGCTTCTTTGCTCCTTTGAAGCTACCTGATGGTTCGTGGAATGGTGTCCGAATTGTCCGACTTAAGGACAAACTTGGGACTCGAGCTCTACCAACTGCAGAACTCGAACTTAAGGATATGCGAGGCTACCTGGTTGGGGAAGAGGGTAAGGGAGTCAAGTATATTTCAACTATGCTCAACATCACCCGTGTTCATAATGCTGTCAGCGCAGTCAGCTTTTTCAGACGAGGTCTCGCAATTGTTGAGGCATTCGCTAAAGTCAGAAGGGTGCAGAATAAAGAGCTCTGGAAGAACCCACTGCACCTGAGTGGACTTGCGAAGTTGGAGGTTACCTTCAAGGCCAATATGCAACTTACATTCTTTGCTGTTGCCTTGCTTGGATTTGACGAAAGAGGAATGCCGGCGCAGAGACTAAACTGGATGCCAAAGGATGCCACACAGACCTCGCTCTTGATAAGAGTTATTACACCATTAGTTAAGATGGTGACAGCAAAGGCAACTGTCATCGGGTTAGCAGAATGCATGGAATGTTTGGTAGGTTAAGCTACGAGACGCTTACTCGAATGATATATACTAACTGGTGACCTAGGGTGGCGTTGGCTATCTCGAAAATGAACCTGAACTTAACATTGCAAGGCTTTTCCGCGATGCTAATGTTTTGCCTATCTGGGAGGGCACTACTAATGTCCTTTCCGTTGATGTCATTCGTGCTTTCACTAAAGGCGATAGTCTCGGGGCTATCGACAGCTGGCTGACAACCGCGCTAAACAGCAATGGGAACGCCTCCCTCAACGAAGTTCGGGCAGTCTTAAAGTCTACTTGGACCGGCATCAAAGATCTTGTTAAGAGCATCTCTATGGAGGAAACACTCTCAAGATGCCGGGACCTGAGCTTTAGCATCGCCTACGTTGTAATGGGTGCCCTCCTTATGCTTGATTCGGAAAGAGACGGCGATGCCCTAGCTACTGAGATTACTATCCGCTGGGTCCTCGAGGGAATTGGCAGAGACGGTTTCCAACTCCTAGGTGGCGATAATATCCCTACTGTTATACGTCGTAGTCTAGGCTGGAAGGAACGAGCCGAAGTGGATTGCCGAATCGTGTTTGGGCATGGGCTTCAACCGGATGCCAAGCTCTAGTCTTTGTAGAATACGAAAGCTTCTTTGTATAATAGGATCATCCATAAACAAGTATTCAATACCAAATTGCATTGCAGTATCAGAATCACTTCAAAGCTATACAGAACCTTGAAATTGATAAGCAAGCCGCCCGTATGTGCCATAAGGAGGGTAACCTACACTGCACGAAGCATGGGGTCATGTGTCCAAGCATGCGTTGTCGCATGTGTTTGATTTTTCAGGCCGGCAATTATTTGAAAGAAGCGAGAGAGACATTTTGAGAAGCTCTCCCTCAAAAAGCAAGTCGGACCTCCTGTCAACCTATCTGTCAAGAACTATCCCTTGGTTCCACAAAAGATATTCTTCTCAGCTTCACCCCCTTTTTTATCTCCATCATCCGATTCACCCGATCGAATCAATCGTCGGTCTCTAATTAATCACCATGAATTTCACCCTCGACGACCTGAAGAGTCAGGTCACCAACCTCACATTGTACGATGTCAAGGCTGCGGTCCGAAAAGCTCAAAATGGTAAGGAGAGAAGAAACAATTATATGCGAAACGCCGCACACGCCCCCTTGGCTGGCTACCAGAGCCAATATAGCAGAACTCGAAGCTGAAGGTGTCTTCCAATAGTGGTCATGAACTTCACGGAGATGGAGGCTAAGGTGAGTGGTTTATTTTTTACCTCAGCTGCACAGCGATCTTTGGTTTGGTCATCAGGAGTAGCTAACTGCGAATACGTCACTCTTCAGGTCCGGGAAGCCACCAATAACGAACCATGGGGTGCCTCGTCTACACTAATGAACGAAATTGCTGCCGGAACCTTCAACTAGTACGTCTTGATTACCCCGATACTCGAAGTCCTTGGTTTTTTCTGGCTTCTGACCGTATTTTGTGTGCTGTAGCCAGCAATTGAATGAGATTATGCCAATGATCTACAAGCGATTCACGGAAAAGTCGGCAGAAGAGTGGAGGCAGATTTACAAGGTCACTACAAGCTTCAGATTTAACCCTGGTTGGCATTACGAATTGGAAAGTTAACAATGAGTTATGGCTAGGCGTTACAACTGTTGGAGTTTTTGGTAAAAAACGGATCGGAGCGCGTCGTCGACGATGCTAGAACCCATGTCTCAACAGTCAAGATGCTTAAACAATTCCATTTCATCGATCAGGGCGGCAAGGACCAAGGATTGAACGTGCGAAACAGGGCGAAGGAGCTAGCTGAATTGCTTTCAGACGTTGACAAGATCCGTGCTGAAAGAAAGAAGGCTAAGCAGAGTCGGGGTAAATTCCAAGGTGTTGAGGGTGGAGGCGGATTGGGAGGTATGGGGATGGGAGGTGGATTTAGCAGCGGAGGGGGTGGTGGCGGCGGTGGTAGTAGCAGATTCAGTGGGTTTGGATCTGAAGATCTAGAGTATGGTGGCTACTCCGGAGGCGTGTATGGCGATGGAGGTGGTTTTGGTGGACAGTCGTCTTCGAATTACGGCGATTCCTCAAGACCTCGAGGGAACCAATATGAAGAATACAACGAATACGACGAGGGAGCAATTGCTCCTGCATCGCCGGTCAAGAAATCAACACGGTCAGAGCCTCCCAAGGCCTCCACGGCCGCCGCAAAGAAACCAGACGTGGATCTGCTTTCAATGGGAGACGATTCGGCCCCTGCTCCAGCTAAGACCACTAAGGCAAAATCAGGCATCGACGATGATTTTGGTAATTTCAAAACCGGGAATGATGATGATGATTTTGATGACTTTATATCCGCAGCTCCAATTTCCCCGCCACCCTCCAACACCACAACTGCTGCCCGAACGATGACCCCAAGTCTCCCCGCCATCACCTCTCTGCCAGCTACCAGCACGGCGACTTTTGCATCACCAAAGCCAGTCTCCGCCACTCAGAATCAGGGTCTACAGGATCTGGTTGGGTTCAAGACCGCTTCGCCTGCCCCGTCCATTGGTTCCCAAGCCTCGAGTTCCATGTCGAAGCCATTGCAGCCAACTGGATACCAACCAACTGGGCCAAACTACTTTACCTCTGTTCCGTCAAACTCCTCGCTGAGTTCGACACCACTTGCACCCTCGACCGGTGCACTCAGCAGAACGAACACTGGAGCTACGACACCAAACTCCGCTGCAGGAGCGAAGAAGGGTGGTGACGCGTTCGGTAATATATGGAGTACAGCCAGCTTGGGAGCCGGCATCAAAAAGTCGACTACACCAAGCGCTCCCCAGGCTAGCATGGCTGCGATGCAGAAAGAGAAAGCATCCGCTGGTATTTGGGGAACCACCGGTACTTCTAACAATAATAACAACAACCAAGGCTCGTCCGGGAGTGCTTTCGATTTGTTGGGTTAAGATTGATCTCGTAATTGTGCGTCTCTTCTTCAATATGTATTTATACGCCTAGCTTTTGGTTACACCTTTACGTACAGATCTTTCTCCTTTGGTGTCGAGCAGCAGGCGGCTTCTTAGGCAAGTACAAGTGCGAGCATATTTAGCAGTTCTCTTCCGTTTCTATGTTTATAATTTGATATTTACAATGGCTTCCTTTATTACCACCAATTTCCTTAAAAATGTTGTAATTATTATAAGCCTTCCGATGCATGGTAGAGTCAGATGACCTGACCATTAGCATTAGCATTAGCATTAGCCTTATGTGTGGACATCAACAGCGGGACGAGGTATCTTTCGTACCATGGAGATTTTGGATGGTCAGGGATGGCACAGGACAAAGCACAGCTTGCTCGGGAATATTCGGCAATGATCCGAGCCTTCATTCTGCATGAATGGTAACAGGACGGATATGGAGAAACGAGGCGGCAAACCGCGGGTGAACCCTGATTTTTGTTTCCAGCCACCCACTACTGGGTTGACAGCTTGAAGGAAGCTAGCTGCGAACAAGCTGGTTTTAGCTGTTTAGTAGCTGCTAAGAGCAAAGCAACCCCACATTCTATCGGGTTCTATGATGCATGCGATGGCTTGACCTTTCGCAGATCTAACCAACCGGATACGAGCTCGCCAGAAGCTAGCTAATCATACCAGATTCAGGTCATGAGAAAAAAAATTTTAACCTCAACGCGAAAATATTTTTTTTTTTTTAATTGTGGTATCCGTTACTCTCTTCGAGGGAGAGAAAAAAAGGGTTTAGACCGAGCAGTCCACTTTTTTTTTTTTATCTTCCAATTGCAAGACCATCACCATTCCTTGAGAGATTGCAAGTGAAGCAGACTCGAGTCGAGGTTGAAAAACTAGGTGAGTAGGTGATTATTTAGGACCAATTGCTTGCTTTTCTTTTCGGATTAGAAATGGTGAACGATCCAACGGATCTGACATCATGTTGTCTTTGGATTGGCATCTGGTCCTTGAAGCCTCCTGTCGATTGCGAGATGGAATGTTCGATTCATATCATCTTGCTGCTTTTTACCCCTCATCCTTCCAAACTGCCCGTTGATATGGCTGGTCGTCCATTGCTAATATTCATTTTTCTCCTACTCTAGCTCCAGCTGTTCTTGTCCATCTGTCCGCGTAGGCAAAAAGTCAAAGCAGGTAAGCAGTAGCGACAAGCTCTCTTGAGGGTGCAAGTGTGATACTTGCTTCCATAGTATCCCACCATCATTTCGTCCCCAATGCAATGTTCAATCAATTGACATCCCACCCGTGACATTCATTGCCCCCTCCAAAGCGCCGCCTTGCTGCAGCTCAGCCAGGTACACGTACATACCTCATGTCACCCTTTTTTACCTTGTTTCCAAGGAAGTTGAACCATCAGAACAGCAATATCCCACCACCCCATATACCTGCCTCTCTTTTACTTCCCTGATTATAATTTTTTACTAAAAACCGAGAAGAAACCAAAGATTCGCTGACCCCTGAAAAAGCAAACAAGCAAGTCACTTTTTTTGTTCCCACTTTGAACAAAAACTACTCGAAGAAATTCCCTTTCCATATTTTCTTTTTCTCTTATACTTCTCTTTTATTTTTACGTGTCCAATTGGCGTAGAATATTTTTTTTTTAGTGGGTGGTGGGTTATTGAACAGAAAGAAAAAAAAAACGAGAGAAAAATGCCTCCCCGCTTTCCTGGCACAGCGTTACCCCTCCTCAGCTCGCCCTCATCGCTGCTTCTGCTGCACCCCTCCCCCCTCCACTGCTCCCCGTCCGCTATAAAATCTACCGTCTCTTCCGTCATCAACAAGTCACTCTTCTCATCTCTCTCCACAAAACCTTCAACAACTCTACCTTCATCTCTCAAACAATCCATCCTTCGTTCAAAGACTACTTCTTTTCGAGGTTTCCACGCTTCATCAGCAATAATGGGTGTTCACTCCAAGACATATTTCGACATCGTTTGGGAGGCTGCCAATGGTTCCAGTAAGTACTTGCACAAGCTGCCAAGCTTATCCCCTTCTGTTTTAAAATGTACCTTTTGAAAAGATTTCGACGAATCTTTGTCAACTACCTAGCATACTTTTTTTATACAATTGGAACATGAAGATGGGCCGATAATTTTGGAAATTTGTTTGTGACCCGCAATTGAAGCATCTCTTCCTTGAACGATGAGACGTCTACTTTGCATTTTGTTGTCAGCGGCTGTTGTATAGCTGGGGACTGTGGGTGGTGGGCTGCTCAAAAAACACATGCAAACCACCAGCTCCTAGAACGTGGGCAATGGTATAACATAAAACGAACAAGGCAAGATGGAAACCAATCGGTCCCACTTCCCACTTTGCCATTGGGTCGATCATTGTTCCTCTCTGGTGAACTGTTTTCTCCTCCGCCGTGAGCGAATTCCTTACAACGCACTATTGCATCATACTCTCCGCCTACCCAACATTGCAAGCTTAATGCATTGAATAGAAACTTTCACTCTTGTTGGTATCAGTTGGCTAACTAACATTCCTTCCCCAAACGAAAAGAGGAACCATGGGGCCGTATCGAGTTCGAGCTCTACGATGAAACTCCCAGAACCTCCGAAAACTTCAGAGCTCTCTGCACCGGAGAGCATGGTTTCGGCTACCAGGGATCCCACTTCCACCGTGTAATTGACAACTTTATGTTGCAGGGTGGTGACTTCACCCGTGGAAATGTAAGTAACCCCCTTACGCATTTGTCAATCTCTACTGTGTCGCTTTCTCGGCCTTGTGTCGGTTGCATTACAATAGGATACTGATATTATTCTATAGGGAACCGGCGGCAAGTCCATCTACGGTGAAAAGTTCGCGGACGAGAACTTCATCCACAAGCACAACAAGCCAGGTCTCCTCTCCATGGCCAATGCCGGAAAAAACACCAACGGCTCCCAATTCTTCATCACCACCGTTCCACTCAACTACCTCGACGGCAAGCACGTTGTTTTCGGCGAGATCGTCGGTGCCGACTCGTGGGAACTCGTCAAGAAGATCTCTGCCAAGGGTAAGCGCCAGGATGGAAGAATACTTGACGGAAGGGTCGTCATCTCTGAGTCTGGTCAGCTTTCGGATTAAGACAAAAGCAAATAGAAAACCTAAGCGAGAATGACAAGGATTTGTACGCTCTTTTTGACTCAAAACTGAAGGCGGGATCATTTTATTTTCTGTATAAATGATTTGGTTTTCTATTTGTCTTCCTTTTCTCTTCCGTTGACGAGGAAATTTGCTTCTTTATTTCTTTTCCCCTCGAATCTGCTTTCTTTCTTGACTTTTGGACAAACTCTTCTATTTCTTCCAGGGAGTAGAGGAGGTGCGTTTTTTAGTGTATACATAGTAATCTCTCGCTCACAAGGAACTGGTTGTGAGAAACACAAGAAAAAGCAATCGGAGGGTTGGATAAAGGGCAAATAAAAGCAACATCTCCAATCACTATAATCGTAGCACTTCAATTTAAACGTCCGGTGCTGAGCTCAAGTGATTGTATTGATGAAAATTCGTAATTCATAATTTATGCGGCTCGAGCAATCCTGCTATTCAAATACAGAGAGGAACCGACAAAAACGACGATAATACCATACATCTATAGCAAGAATTCGAATCGACACCAGAAACAACCGAAATAATAATGTTTAGAAAAAAGAAAACGCCAAAAAGCAAGAATTGATCAATTCCCCACAGTAAAATCCCAGTCCGAACAATTAACATTTCACTCATCCGCTACCCCCAAACGCCCTCCTCCAAACCTCCCTCCACGCCGCCCTTCTCGTCTCATCCGTCCTCTTCAACGAATCCTTATTCTCATCCGCCCTCCTCAGCAAATACTTTACACACTCCTCCATCGTCCCCCACGGAATATACTTTACAACGTTAACCCCCAACCCATCCCCTTCCCCTTCCCCATCCGCGGTGAAATTCCCATTGATAACGCTCATGCTAACCTCATCCGCCATCCCCGCGAGCTGAGCAAAGACGATTTCTTTATCCTGTCCCGCGCCGGATTTTAACAGCTTCATGGCGTTGGTGACGGAGTCTTGATTGTGGGTTGCTACCACTATGCCGATTTTCATGGTTGGCGGGGAAGGGTAGGTTATCAGGTGGGAGATTCCTTCATTGTAGGATGCGTCCGTTTCTTCTTTGACGCCCCAGATTCCATCCCTGGGATCGCTGGAGAGGTAGGCTCCCCGGACGACCTTGGCGCCGAACGAGAATCCTTCCTTCCTGGCTAGTTCCAGGTGGTTTCTGAGGTTGGAAGGGGAGATGCGGCGGTACATTTGGTAGGTGTTGTAGATTATCGGAGGGTGGGATGGGGGGTTGAAGGTGCGCATCAGGGAGAGGGTGTAGGCGTCCATTGCGTCTTGGTAGCGGGCTTGTTCGGCGTCGAAGAGGAGTTTGATGTTGCGGGTGCGGGCTAGGGTGCAGATTTCGGAGAGGGCGGAGGTGAGCAGTGGGGAGGGGGGTTGGTTGGCTTGCATTGCTAGGACGGAGGTGGCGCCGGCGCCGGAGTATCTTGTTTTTTTTACCTCGTGTTAGGTATTGCTGTAGATATGTAGGACATGCTTTGGGGGGGCTTACTTGATGGCTACATAGGATCCTGGCTCAGAGTACTCGATTGTTCTCAGTGTGCCTTCTTTCCAAGATTTTATATCTGCCTCCGTGGTATCTTGAACCGCCTCCGAGCCAACCACTTCAACTTCCTTCGCATATGCAAGGATTATCCCGCGAAATCCCCATGACTTAAGCCTCGCAAGGGTAGATTGTATCTCCCCCTGCGTGGACCCCGCGCAAAAGTGATTATAAAACGTATGCTGAAGAATAAACCTCGTGACCGGATTCGACGTTAGAAAATTAGAGTACGCGAGCAAAGTCTTCGTCAGAAGGTTGGAGAGAAACGGGTTCGTGCTTATCGTGCATATTAGGATCGTGCGGAGAAGGTATGGCGTGGGAAGGGTGGAGAGAGGTGAAGGCGGCGGAGGGGAAGGTTTGGATCGTTCAATTGATTCGCTAGTGAAGGTTTCGGCAGTGGAGAGGGTCGAGTTTGGGCGCCTTTGGGTGGACATGCTCCTGGTGCATATTAAGGGAGATATGGATCTGGATATTGGGAGCGGGTGGAGGGAGGATGCGAGGGAGACGCCAGAGCGTCGGAGCATTGTTGGATTTTCGGGTTGGATAAAGTGTTGTCGATAGTTCAATGGGTGGTTAGTTGGAGTATCGTCAATTTGCGAAAAAGAGAAGAACAAGATTAAATCTTGTTAATCCGTCTAGTATGGTATCTTTGAAGCTCAAGTTATCAAATTCTATGCTTGTCAAAATTTTATGCGAAATTTTGGAATAAACGTCTATATGCGAATGTCTTGAACTCTCCTCTAAGAATCAGGTGTTGACGTTGTTTTTAGGGCAAAAGCACGAATGGTTGATATCTATGAAGCAAAGGGAAACAAATAAAAAGTCTACAAAAAGCAGGCTGCCCAAACTGGATATTTAACCCTCCGCTTCTAGTCAACGGGAAGGGGCGGTGTTCTTTTGAGCATCACGAAAGTCGCACGAGTTCATCGTATTGCTAATATAAAAGTTCCCGCCCGTGTTCTAATTCCGTTGGGGAGGAGGGAACGGCCTGCGTCATGCTCTCCGATTGTCAGACCGTCCGATAAGCTTCGGATCTTCAGCGACTCAAGCAAGATAAGCGGCCGCAACCTAAGTTTATGACACGATGTTGTGCTAAAAGCAGAAAATATCCGACGTAGGAGCGCCATCGTCTTTTTTGGTATGGGGTGCTACCGCTCAGCTGGGGGAATCAGGCTGCGGAAAAAAAAATAGGTCTCACGAGTTTCCCTTATCGTAATCTATTACTTTAAATCGAAATCATGCAAGTGAGCTCGATGTAATGGTTTCGGTGTGGTTTAGATAGCTTGGGGCTGGGAAGGGAAGAGAGGAGGGTAGCAGCAGGTGACTAAGTCCGGCCGAATGCAGCAGCGGGATTGTGCAGGTTCCTGACCCGCTGTTAGCCGCTGCTAACGAGGCAATGCTGTTGGATTCCTGCTGGATTCTGCTCTGCTCTCTGTACACCTTTGCCGTGGGGGGACCTTTTTTTCCTGCTGTTTATTCGGCAACAAATCCGGAGAGCTGCACCTTTTCCTACAGCCAAGATGGCCATGAGAATGATTTCCAAGTGCGAATGCAGGCGTATCTTGCATTTTCGATAGGACCAAGATAAGCAATATTAAATTATATGTAATATATGCTGCGGTGATTAATCGCTTCAATTGGTTCTTGATTGATTCCACTTCAACTTGTACTTGCTCCTCTTGTTGTCGTTCTAGTCTGCAATAGCGGCTGGCAGCATGGGTCGCAGAGCTGCAGAGTAAACAGTCCAGCGTATTGCATTCATGCTCAGATGCTTCCGTGCTCCACGATATCGCATTTACTCATATTTCCATGTATTGGAGTTTAAGCTCATCATATCGTTTGAAATTGTGCGATCCTAGTTGGCAAAGCTATCAACTAGAATACATTCAAAGAGAAATAGCTAGGGCGGGGGGCTGTTCTTCAAATCCCCATGCATGCCTGTCCGCATTCCCCACAACGTGATTTGGCGAGGGCGCTGTGTTGACACGCTGGTTGCCACAGCAAACACCACAGTACCACCACCACCACCACTCCCCAAACTCCAATTGAAGAATTCAATGTCAATTTGTAAGCTCTATCGCTATTATTCTCGTCGACATTCAATTCATCACAGCTCTCATAGAGCAAACTCTTCAAGCTCCCGCATCAGGTGATGGAAATCATTGGCCGACACCCCATATTATGACCCAAGCCGGTGCGAAATACCATTATGCGACCATAATCTACTCCTCACGACCTTATTCGTAACCCAATTGCCACCAAAAACATACCTACAAACAACATCAATAATGTCGGCGGCGGTAGCCTTTCCGTTTGAATCTTCACAACTGCCGAGGGATATTACAGCTATTGGTGGAGATGGAGAGACGATTGACTCCGGAATTGGTTCAAATCCGAATACTCCTTCCCGGAAGACCAGCCGATTCCGAAGCGTCAAAGACATTCTTTGTATCGATACTCCAGAGGCCTCGCCTCCGATAGATATAATTCAGGGGGCCTCGCCGGCCCCTTCTACGCTCAAGCGTCCGAGTAAATCGATAATAGCCGCAAAAAAGTCGACCGGTTCCAAGGGTCCGACCTCGAAAGCCCTTACCAGTAGAAATGGCAGGATTGCGGGCAAGATTACAAAATCCTCAACGGCTGCTACCGCAAAGCCGATGAAGGAACCGGGGACCTTTGATGTCTATGCAATTCCCTCATCTCCGGCTCCAACTCCTCAACCGCAGGATCTCTTTGATACACCTCCCCGTGAAACAAATAACCCGCAAGCATATGTCCCTGCGAAACGGATATGGACGCCTGTGAAAGAAAACTCTCAACCAGTTGTCATCGATCTGTGCAGCCCAGATGATGTTAAAGCAGCGTCCTTTACCTCTATCCTCAGTGCTTACATGCATGAGGACGTTTCTGGTGCTAGTCTGTTAGCACCCTCAAATAACGAGCTGCCGACAAAGAGGAGGTGTTTGGAGGTTGTGGAATTCCCAAATATACCAAACAAAACAAGTAAGACAGACAAGGAGGAGGTTTCATCGAAAACGCCAGCTACAAAACCGAAAAGACCTAGAAAGAAGGCTAAAACTCTGACTGATCTTGCCATCGCACCATATATCACAACAGATGCTATCTCAACCGAAGTTGCGGTAGATAAACCGTTAGACCGAGCTGACGAAGATAATTCGAAGAAGATCAATCCCCCAAAGCGGAAGAAAAAGGCAACAGCAAAGAAGACACCCAAACAGATTCCGAAGAAATCAGTTTTACTCTCGCCTGGCTCCGTCCAGAAGCGATTGGATGAACAGACCTTTATATTTGGCACATCTTCTCAACTAGCCAAGGAAGACCCGCCTCAGGAAGGTTGGGTGTTAGAAACGACCGGACGGAAAATGAATACCATCCAAACCCATGCAAGGATTCATGCTAGGGCATCTTATGACCTATCTGACTTGGGGCCTGTGGTGGATTTGTGCGGTGTGGACGACGCTTACGAGACTCCTCTTGAGGATGCGCCAAAGACAGAGTGCGCCGTGGATACGACTGGATGGGGCATTGCAGATTTAGATATATCGAGGCCAACAGCGAAAACCACAACCGGTGGCGACAAGCCCAAAGGCATTGGATTATGGTCGATGGCTTCAAGGGGTCACCGTGAGGAGTTACATGAGGTTGAGGTGATGGACCTGGTTGATGAGGATGATTTGGAGGATATCCTAAGCCAACGGCTATCGTTGCAGGGGCCGGGGGGAAAAGTGGCGGGTGGAATAAATCCTCAAGCGAAAGCAACAAAGCCTCAGCGGCCGGCGAAAGGGAAGGCAAAAAAGGGAAGCGTGCCTCCACTAGATATAGTTGATGGGGTTCCATGCTCTGGCAACCCTCTCCCGACAGTTCATTGGACCCAACTCCCATCTCCTATCACCACCCAGCCGGAAATTAAAGAGGCAACCGATAGCGCCAAATTTCCCAAATCGAAGGGGCCGGGGAGAGCGACATCCTTTAACATTCCACTTACTCCTAACGACTCACAACCTCTCCCAAACAACTCCAACCCTATTCAAGCCGAGTTACCAAGCTCAACTCAACTTCTCACGAACAAAGCATCGGCAGTGGCAAGGATAAGCTCTTTCACTTACGATAAAAAGAATCTAGGGAGCACCACCCAAAGCGTATCTGAGGATAAACCCAACACGGAAAAGACATCCTTACGACCTAATTTTGAAGGTTGGACTCTACCTCAACTGCAAGCCCAGATTGCGAAATATGGATTTAAGCCGGTTAAGTCGAGGAACACAATGATTGAAATGCTAAACCGATGTTGGGATTCGGCGGAGAATAGCAGCACCGCCGATGGAATGGGCGTGGAGGCGGAGCAGCCGAAGAAGGATAAAGCAAAAACAAAACCGGCTGCAAAGGGTAGAAAAAAGAAGGATCTCAATGCCACTGTTGAGGATGAGGGAGATGCAGAAGCCTCAGCACCCAAGAAGCGGGGCAGGAAGCGAAAGGTTGCCACTGAGCCAACAGAAAATACAGAAACACCAAAGCCGAAGCGGACTAGAAAGTCGACAGCATCAGAAACCCCAGCTTCATCTAAGAAACCGGCAGCGGATTTTCCTGCAATATTCCAGCATATTGCCACGGCTATCAAGTTTCAACCGACTTCTCCAAGCCTGAAGAATCCGTCATGGTGGCAGAGGATTCTCATGAATGATACTATCGTTCTTGAAGATTTTACAGACTGGCTGCTGGAGACCGGGTTTAGGGAGGCAGGTGTTGATGAGAATGTATGGGTGGAGTGTGGTGTTTGCGAGAGCTCTGAAGGAGTCGATGTGGAGAAGGTGAATGCGGTGAAGAAGTGGTGCGAGGCGAGGAGTGTGTCGTGGGTGAAAAGAAAGGCTGGAGAAAGTTGAAGGATCACTTTTACAAGCAACTTGGATCCTTCTTGGGGTTTGCATGATATTATATGATGATTGCATGTATGCAGGTGCATGGCACAGGAGTTTCGGGTATCCTGATTTACTTTTTGCTTTTTTCTCCTCTTGCTAGGATTGTAGATTATATTTGAGAGAGCGTTCGGCGCTTATTGTACAAAGTATTCTCAGGGAGAATGGACATGAAGAAAATTTTTGGAATGAATCAAGCAATAAGATCCTAACCGTGAATCCAGAGAAATCGATAACACCTATTTAACATTCAAACACCAAGGCGATCGTAAAATTCAAATATCGAAACAGACACGAGAGAGCAGGAAAAAAAAACCAGGATAGACGAAAAGAACAAATCAACCAAACAACTCCCCAGCCCTCCACCCCGCCCTCTCCAACCTCTTCCTCTCCTCCTCAGTCCCTTCCTTCTCCTCCTTCAACCTATCCTCCACATCCTGACTTATCCCCTCCAAATCCGGCGGAATCTCCTGCATCTGCACGCTCGGCGCCCCCTTCAAGTACCTCAACTGCTCCAAAATCTTCTGCCTCGCCAACTCCAAATGCTTTCTCGTATTTTTATTCTCATGTTTATTCGAAGTGGCCAGGTCCGGATGAAGGGTATAATCCGGACCCCAGTATTCCAGAAACTGGCTGTCGCGGGGGAGTTGATTGTCGAGATCCAGATTTAGGCAGAGGCCCGTTTCGTAGGCCCAGAGGCGGGAGACGTTGCGAGGGGTGTAGCCTCCGCCTCCTAGGACCAGCAGCGGTATTCCGAAGGATTTGATGAAATCGACGCATGCGCCGTGGGCTTTGATGTTGAGGTTGAAGCAACCTAGACGGTCGCAGCCGAGGGAATCGGCGCCGCATTGAAGAACGATGGCGGAGGGACGGTAGGATAGTAAAACTGCATCGGCGATGGATTTAAACAGGCGAATGTAGCTATCATCATCGATGCCGTCCTTGAGTGGTACATTTAAAGCGTAGTGTTTTCCCTTCCCGGCGCCGATATCATCGAACCCTCCGGTTCCGGGGAAGAATTCTTTGGGGTCGTATTTGTGGAAGGATAGCGTCATGACGCGATCGGTAGACCAGAAGGCTTGCTCTACACCGTCGCCGTGGTGGACGTCAATATCGATGTATAAGACTCGAGGGTGATAGCGGAGGAGCTGGAGGATAGCAAGGACAATATCGTTGATATAACAGAAACCTGACGCTTCGGCCTTTTTCGCATGATGCAGACCTCCCGACCAGTTGATCGCAATGTCGGACTGGTTGTTTATCAATTTTCTAGCTCCGTCCAAGCTGGCACCGGCGTATATCGAAGCGAAATCGTACATCCCGTCGAATATGGGACAGTCGTCGCCAATGTTGTACTTTGTAATTGTTTCGTGGGAGAATTGGTCCGTGTTGTGGGGGGTTACGCGTTTGAGGAATTCGAGGTAGTCGGAGGAGTGGAAGTCTTCGAGTTCTTCTCCGGAGGCTCGGCGGGGGATGTACATGTCCATGTGCTCGTAGAGGCCGTAGCCTAGGACTAGTTGGTTGGTGAGGGTTAGACGCCATGGTTTCATGGGGTGGGTGGCTCCAAAGTGGTGTTCATCGGCGGCGGGGTTGTGATGGTATGAGACCTGCGCAATGAAGTTATATAGTTAGCTATAATGTTACTGGTTGATGTTATAAATTATCAAGCAATTCATCACGAGTATCGATATATCCTTCAAATTGTTGATATACATTATGATACTCGTGATTATGTTGAGAGAAAATGCGTTGAGGGTGTGGCATTTTTGTGGTCGCAGCAAGCACACCTTCAAATTGAATCTTGAAATTGTGCAGCACGCGATGCCCAAGCTCTTCAACTCTCAAAAGCCCTCAAAGACTAAAGTATATGCATAAAGAGAGTGATAAAGGTAAGCAGATGTTAAATCCATACTTTGAGGTTCGAATTCCCATTATTCGTGGCGGTGTAGAGCGGACGATATCTCAAGGTCTTTTCGTCAACACTAAACGTCGCAGGCGGTTCATCGCGCGAGTCTGGCGGGAAGGTCTCGTACGTTTTCGCTGAGATTCGGGGCATTTGATCGCAGGGCTTTTTGACCCCAGAGAGTCGAGGCTTTACTTTCAATAAAAGTTGACACCGGCGGTTCTTGTGGGTTATCGATTATCGAGTATTGTCATTATCTGATTCTATTTATTTCTTTTAAATTATAGAAGACACAGGGAGGAAAAAAGAAATTGGTGAGAAGATTTAAAGATCGCAGGTCGTCCAGGTTTGAATTTAGCAAGGTCGCCCACTGCTACAGAAAAAAAAAAGTTAGCTAAGCACCTAGGCCTGGCTGTCTGTTTGTTTCCCCGCCGCAAATTGGAAAAGGCACCTGAATGGGCCTGGAGAGTGCCTTATTGGTTCCGGGTGCATGCGGCGGTACCTGGCAGCTACAAGTTAGTTATACCTGGAGAGGGCCGCTGTTTGTTCGTTTGTTCATTTTGATTAGCTGCTGATTAGCTCATCCGGGCTGACCTGCTTTGATCCTTTTTCTTTAAGCTTTTTCCTTGTCGCTTAAACCTTTTCTCGCTTCTTCCTCTTTCTTTCATCTTCATCAACCATTCCCCGACCGGACTGTTGGAGGTTATTGCCCCCCTTTCTTTTTCTCACAATAGCAGCAGCATTCACGTCGCTCGAACAGGGAGCTGAGAGTAAACTTTAGCTAGGTGGGAGGAGGATCATTTGTAGAGCGGACAGCCAGCATCACCAGGATCCGCCTATCGCTCATACAATCCCGAGACAGCGCCCCGAAATCATCTTGAAATCTGAACGATAAACAGCACATACATATCTCTCTCCTCCCGTCCGAGTCCCCCACGTTCCTTTCACCTCGACTCCGACCTCTATCTCTCTCAAGCCTCAGCATAGATACCCACCAATACCCATATAACACTCTAGAGACGTCACCATGGCCGCCTTTGCCGCCACCGAAGATGTCCAATCCGTTCTCGAACAATTCATCGAAAACGTTTCCAACCTCCCCGCCGAACTCGCCCACCTTTACGAAGAACTCGCCGCAAAGGATAAACGCGTTCACGCCCTAAAACAATCAATCGCCCAAAAGGACACCTCCATTCAGCGCTTCATCCGTCAGAATGGCAGCCAGACACCTTACCCTAAGGAGGCAATGTATCACAAGGCTATCAATGACGCGTATAAGGAGATTGGCACCATTCAGGATGAAAAGTGCGCTCTGGCCAAAAAGGCCATGACGTTGGTGGAGAAGCATGTGAAAAGGTTGGATATGAAGATTCGAGATTTGCAGAGGGATGGGTTGATTCCTGAGGATTTTATAACCCCAAAGATGCTGGAGCAGCATGCTCCCCCAAATTTCGCCTCCATTGGTGGCAGTGGAAATGCAGGCGGTACAGTTACCGTCAACCCAACACCTGGAAGACTACCTCCCGCACTAACGGGTGTCGCTAGGAGCGGCGGCGGCGGCGGCAGCAGCGGAGGAGGAGGAGGGGCTGGTATGAGCACCGCATCCACGCTGGAAGGGGTTTCAAGATCCTTGGCGGCATCGACGACGTTGGAGGATCAGTTGGTTCACACCCTCAAGGGGATTGTATCCACCAACGGCCCTGATCTAAAACGTCGCCGTCTAAACACCGGCGGTCCAGCACCCGTCAACCCATCCCCCCTCGTCAACACCTCCAACGCCAACTCCGGAGTCAACACCCCCACCCGCGGAGTTCCCGCCGGTACTCCGTCAACCTCGGCTAGAAGAAGCGGCCCGCCGCCAAAGCCCGTCAGAAGGCCTACGGCAACCGCAACATCCACGCCGGCAGCGGTGGTGAAGAAGCAGAAGAATGAAGACGATGCGGAGGAGGATCACAGCGATAGCGATAACGATGATGAAGAGGAAGATACGGGAGAGGATCAGAAGCCGTATTGCGTCTGTCAGCAGGTCAGTTTTGGGAATATGGTGGCTTGTGATAATAAGGGCTGTCCCTTCGAGTGGTTCCATTGGGGTGCGTATCTTTTTTCTTTCTTCTTCATAAAATATCATCAACTCTACGTTTCACAACTTTTATCAGAGATGCTAACCTGTATATTTCGATAGGCTGTGTCGGCTTAACCAAAGAACCTGTGGGTAGCTGGTTCTGCGACCACTGCACCAAGCAGAAGAACCAAAAGGGGGTGAAGAAGGAGTAGTCTTCCTTTCTTCGATCCCGCGTCGAAGGCCCTGAATATCATTTCCCGCCGACTCCGTGAGTAAACACCTGCTGGTGATCTTATCTTCTTGTATTTTCTTTTTTCCTTGCCACACACTTTTTTTTTTCTTTCCATCGGTGTTGATAATTTCGAGCCTTTTCTTCTTTTGTATACATTTTTTTTTTTCGAGGTGAAGAGCGGCGGTGTTCTAACTGGTCTATTTTCTATATCACATTACTTTTACCCGCATTCGATGGTTGATTCGTTGATTCTCCGGCGTATATGGCATGAAAAATAGTGGTGTTATGGTTGTATATTTAACGAGAACGAAAATGTCATGTATTAGGACAATTGTAATGCATGGATGAAAATAAATATTGATATCACGATAGTCATTATCTCATTTTTATTTGGAGCCATTCTATCTCGTGAGAAAAAAACCACTAATATACATAAAATGCCCTTCAATTCTTTTCATAATTGAATAGAAGAGGCGGAAAACCCGTGTCGATGAAGGTTATGTAGCAGATTCCACTTGCGACTACCATTTGATCTCTAAAAAGATATTTCAGCACCCCATCCAATCTTTACAAGATAGAAAGCATTATTAAAAAGGAGAAAACGGAGAGGATAAGCAGTAGGCGACTGGTAGATCATCTAATAGTGACGCCGGATCTCTTGCTGTACATGCGCGCGGCGATATTCATCGCCGTCAGCTCCTGGAAAAGCAGTTTAGCCGCATATGGGAGATGAATCTGTGAGATCTTTGTTTTATTGCGGCAGGGACGGCATTCGAAGAGATTCTTCTTCAAGTTTCTATTGAATCAACATGGTTAGCAAGAGGCAACTAGTATCGAGGACAAGAAACCCTTACGCAATAGGAGTCATGAGACCACAGATATCACAAACGTGGACTCGGAATGCATCCGAGACTTCGAACAGACTATAGTGTGCAATGTTAGTATTCTATTCTCACCAAATACGAGGGCGAGGGACTACATACCGTTCTTTCAAGAAAGCACTGGCACCATGAGAAATCATACAATCGCGCTCCATCTCTCCGAAACGCAAACCACCATCTCTGGCACGACCTTCCACTGGTTGTCTCGTCAAAATCTGAACCGGCCCTCTGGCTCTGGCGTGAATCTTGTCGTCCACCATGTGTCTGAGACGTTGGTAGTACGTTGGGCCCAGGAAAACCTGAGCGACCAGCTTCTTACCCGTGTGGCCGTTGTACATGACCTCAAACCCACGGGATTGGTATCCATGTTCTCGCAGAAGCCTCGAAACGTTCTCAACGGTAACCTCTGTGAACGGAGTGGCATCACCTTCAAAACCCCTCAGCGAAGAGACTTTACTCAGCTGACACTCTATCAAGTGAGCAATCGTCATACGCGAAGGAATAGCGTGAGGGTTGATGATCAAGTCAGGGACAATTCCCTCCGCGGTGAAAGGCATGTCCTCATGTCTATACGTAATTCCGATTGTTCCCTTCTGCCCATGTCTGGACGCAAACTTGTCGCCAATCTGCGGAACCTTCGTTGTCCTCATACGGACTTTAACGAATTTCATTCCTTCAGCATTGGTGGTGAGCATGACTTGGTCTACTATACCGTTCTCAGTGCTCCTGAGAGGTGTGGAGACATCGCGTTTGGTGTGATTCTTAGTCCTTTGCCCAAGCTCCTCGGTATCTGCCGGAATAGGAGCCGTCTTTCCAATGATGATGTCTTCACCTGACACTCTGACACCCGGAGCTACGAGACCGTCTTCGTCCAATTTGTCATAAGTTCCGTGCTTCAAGCGGAGGGTATTGCTGCGCATCGGCTTTTCAAACTCTTCTATCGTCGTCATGCCGATTCGCTTCTCGGAGTCCATGTAAGCTCTGTAGAACAAACTTCTAAAGAGTCCGCGATCGATACTACTCTGATTCATAATGACGGAGTCTTCCTGGTTATATCCACTGTAGCACATGATACCAACGATAGCATTTTGGCCGGCAGGCAACTCGCGGAATTTTAAGAATTCCATCGAACGAGTTGTTGCGAGAGGTTTTTGAGGATAGTATAGGATGTTTGCCATGGTGTCCATTCGTTCGTTGAAGTTCGTTAAGAAGATACCCATAGCTTGCTTACCCATGGCGGATTGATAAGTGTTACGGGGCGACTATATTATTGGTTAGCAAAGGCAGCAATGGGCAAACAGTTGGTATCACGTACCTGATTGTGATCTGGGAAAGGAATAATGCTTGCGCAAATCCCCAGAATCATACTTGGATGGATCTCGCAATGTGTCCAAGTGTGGGCGTAAGGGTTTACCTTTGCCTTCACTCTCTTTGCCATGTCTCCACTATCATCAACGGGGATTTCGTAGCCCGCTTGTACTTGCCTCGATATTTCAAGATCTTCGGGGCTCATGGAAATCATAATCGTTTCTTCTTCTTCAGCATCTACATACTCGACGCAGCCATCGTTCAGGAGGCCGTTCCACCCGTACTTTTCCTCCCCAGGTGCAAGATCTTCAGCAGTCTGGAACTTAGCCTGTTCTAACTTTTCGATATGCCATTTCTGCAAAACTAGTTCCCCTTTGCGCAAACTACCCGGATCGTTGTCAATAACAAAGAGCGGACGTGTAACACGCCCTGCGTCACTGAAAATCTTGAACTCTCTGTCACGAATGTCTCGGATAACGCTAACCTCATGACTGACGACATTGGTTCGGCGGAGACCGAGAACCGTACGGTATAGAGAGGCAGCATCACGATGAACGCCAACCCAGCACCCGTTGACAAACACCTTCGTGACGTTTGGTGACCGTCCAGGCTCGAAGGTTTCCAATGGCTCCAAATTCCTTTGTTCCATAAACGCTTGAATGGGCTCCGTAGGAGAACCGACGGTGATGTAGGACATCAAAGATAAGTTTTTGACTAAACCGCAAGCTTGACCCTCAGGGGTCTCGGCCGGGCAGACCAATCCCCAGTGGGTATTGTGCAATTGACGCGGTTTCGCAATCTTACCGTCTCTGCCGATAGGTGTGTTCGTTCGTCGCAAATGTGATAATGTAGATGCAAAGGTATAACGGTTCAAAACCTGAGAAACACCCGCCTTGGCTGAAGCGGGCTTCTTCTGGTCGCCCCAGTTTCCGGTAGCCAACGAGTACTTCAGGCCGTTGGTGATCGTATTCGATTTAATAGCGAGAGTAACGTTAAAATCTCGACCACTCTCAACGCACTTCTGAAGATACTTGAAGACATCCTTCACTAGCTTCTTGAAAAGCATACGGAACAGGTTTGCAAGGAGAGGACCAGCAAGATCAAGTCGCTTTCTACCAAAGTGATCTCTGTCATCTGTTTCTCTCCTCTCCAGAGCACACTGCAGCATCTTGTGAACCATATAACCCAAAAAGAAAGCTTTCCTCGTCTCATGGCCTTCCGCTTGGGAGATATGCGGCAGAAGTTCCTTCTGCATAATTTCTTTGGCATACTTGATACGCTTTTCCCGGTTAATACCCTGGGCCGAGCCACGCTTGCCAATGAAATCAAGAGCGACCTCTCGCTCCTGTATGACGAAGGCTTCCTCAATGCACGGTTTAAGCATCTCCAACATGGCAGTGTCGTTCCTATCATAACAAACTCGATTGAGAATGTCCTCATCGGAGACGACACCCAAGGCGCGGAAGACGACAGCAATGGGGATGTCGGATTTAATATATGGAAGAGTGGACTTAATTGTCTTGCCAAAGCCGGTTCTACCTTCGCTTTTAGCCATCAATTTGATCGTTAAACTGCTGATTAACCGGGATCCTTTCTCCAGAGCACTTCGGATTTCCGCAATATAACTGATCGGTGACGGAGCAGCTTTCTTGAAACATTGAACAATGTTGGCAGCGCTACGTTCCTGGGCGATAAGAACCTTTTCAGATCCGTTAATGACGAAATATCCTCCTTGGTCGTATGGACATTCGTTTAGACCGTAGAGGCCATCTTCGTTGAACTCTTTCAAGACACAATATCGAGATTTCAACATGATTGGCATTTTGCCGATGAAAACTCTTGTTTGCTTTGTCGAATCGACGTCCTCGTCGTCTTCACTGACATCCTCGGTTTCTCCTATGACTTGCCACTGGTACTGCGGTTTATCCTTCTTTGCTCCGCCTTCTGCGTCTTCCATATCCTCATCTTCATCCTCTTCCATCTTCTCTGCTCCAGCGATTTCACGCGCGACCATGACCTTCTGCGACATCTTTAGGAATAACGGTGAAGCATAGGTCAAATTTCGCAGGCGAGCCTCTTGGGGCTGCATGACTTGAGTAGAGCCATCTCCCTCGGTGAATGTGGGCCGCGACAAGATTACATCTCCAAATTTGATCTCGAATCGACGTAGAGCTATTCCTTCATCGTTGGTCGGCGTATTATGGTCGAGAACAAGAGAGTTGTCTTCATCGATTAACTCTTGCATGGTCGTGCTGACAAATTCATCGAAGGAATCGATTTGCTGTGAGACCAGACCTTTCGCATCAAAAAAGGATGAAATGACCGTCCAGCAGTCCTCCGCCGTGATGTTGGTCTCCTCCTCCTCATACTCGTACTCCTCGTCTTCTTCCATAGCGCTCATGTTGTGCGAAATCGTTTAAGTATCGGTAGCTAGGGTGTGGTGGGAGGCGAAATGTTGGTAAGGATTTGGAGCTTTTACGCGAAAAATTGAGTCGAACCCGCCTGTCGCGTTGATGGGGTATCCGAACAGGCACGTCCAAAGGTATAATGTATCGTTTAATCGTTATTGCAGGCCCTCTCCTGCTAGAATTGGAAGTTTTAAGGAAGAAAGAGCGGATGAGCAGGATGATGGAGAGGGATGATGAAGTGGAAAGGCAGAGGTTGAGGTTTGGAGGCTCGAGTTGGAGCAGGCAAAGTAAGGCCTTTGCAACCCAAACTGGCGCCGCTTACACAGATAGCTTTAGCGCCACAGCCAAACCAGGAAGCTCGGGCAAAATAGCTACAGGCAGGATCTAGCAGCTGCAGTAGCACACACGACCAACTGAAGCTCCCCTGTGAGTATATCTAAGGATTTTAATTGTTGCCAATTAAAGCAATAACTTATAGCTTTAGGTTGTTGCTGCTGTGTTTTGGCTACGACGCTAAGAATGAAGAAGCCTTCGAAACCGCAGTTTGCTAAAATACTATATATCTTACATTTGAATTGGATGATAAGCCAACATTCCGAGAGGACGTGTGTACCAATTCGGCTCTCAGAGTCGATAACAGGACATGAAATAGGTGGGAAAATAGTAATAATAATGATACGTGAAAAAAGAGAGAGCCATCCTTGTTAAAGCCATGAAATCCAAAAATTAGGGACCACATTGCCGAACCTCCAATATCAAATCCCGAAGAAAAGAGTAAAAAAAAGAAAAAAAAAGAGAAAATCATATATAACACCTGATGCTCCCATTTTTCATCCGCTAGAGTCGCTGGTTTATGCGCATGTAGAACGATAGTAAAGGGTCAAGCTACGGGTGGCGTCTAAGCGGTCTTGAACAGGAGTATCGCACAGTGACCCAGGTAGAAATAGATGAAATGCTTAGTTTCTAAGGGAAATGATTTAGTCTATGATTCGGCATTTCGATACCAATCCCCAAAGGTAGGATATCATACCGTGAGTTACGAAGCTTCCGAAGTTTCGGCCGACTATGCAGTGCCAGGTAGAACCGTAGCGGTTGTCAAACTAGAAACGCATCAAAGTTTAGCCGGGGTATCACGTGTGAAATTATCGACCGTATTTCAATCGTACCTCTCTCTTGATGTGCTGAGCAATGTCCTGTATTCCCCCAAACTATCAGCCGGTTGATCTCCAAATGTTGGTTCTGCAAGACGTCTCAAGTAATAACCTTTTCAATGTTGAACTGGTCCATGGCCTGTTTAGCTGTTTCATCACAACGCCGCTTTATCAGCAAGTTCCGTACCACCTCAAAGCCGCTCGGAATCTTCCACTAACCAACATCGATCGCATCCTGCTGCATAGTGTCGACCTTTACGCGAGAACGAAACAAAAGAGTCAGATTAATAACGCCTTGTGAGGGAGAGAACCGGTAAGGTATCGTCTCACCATATCAGCCGATTTGATAACAGCTAGCGAGAGAGTTTCAAGTATTAGCAGTCGTCCATAGAGTAGCAGATAGAATGGAAAGTCGGTAGATTGACTCCCACTAGATAGTAAAGGACGTACCCTTCATTTCGGCAGCCGTCTCTGTGCCCACCATTTTGTTTATTTGTTTTTACTGGTTGTTGGGAGAGCTTCTATGAAGGGGAGCGTGCGTGGAAATGCGTCAGTACGGGTATACGGCGGTATAGGGGTAGATTTCTTCGAAAGGAAGCTGCGTGAGATTACAAACTTGAGAAGAGGATAAACTCGAATGGAGATGTGAGGGGGGGGATCAGAGCTGTCAAAAACGGTGGCAGTAGGTAGTAGCAGTAAAGATTGTGAGAGAGATGGAGGGAGGGAAAAGAAGGGAAGGAGGGTGTCAAGTTTGTTGGCTGGATTGCTTGGGAGGACAAAATGTTGGAGCGCGAATTGGAGCAGCTCGGCGGCCAAGCTGCACGGCTTTCTTGGTCCTTTCATCTGCCCAGCACGCTCGATTGCTCGCTGGCTGCTCAGCCTGCCCGGTTCCAGCTGCCTTTGTTGCGTTCCATTCTGACCCAACCTAACCCGACCCGGGGCCGGGGAGGAACCATTAGCCCGCGGGGTGGTAACCACCCCAAGTACCTCCTCCGGGGGGAAGAAATCTCTGCCAAGTCCGGCCTATACCCACCCGATCTCTCGCTTTATTATTTTTTTTCTTCCTTCGCAAAAATTTTAGAGCACAAATATTTCCCATTCAAAAGATCCATCATGAATAGAATACAATAAAGATAATTCATGATAAAAATATAAATGACGGAAGGTCCCAACAAGCCAGCTGGCACGTACGATAACTCCTCAATCAGCCATACCCAAAACCACATCCATTGGTAGCTAACACTGAGAGTTCACAGAAAATATGTGCCTCCAAAATCATCCCGAATATTCATCAGGAATCTCCCTCCTGCAAACTTCAACGATGCCGCCCTCAGGTCGCACTTCTCCAAGCTATCTGGAACCTCCATAACAGACTGCCGTTACTTCCCCGATCGAAGGATAGCCTTCATCGGCTACAAGACCCCAGAGCAAGCAGAAATCGCAGTCAAATACTTTGATCGCTCCTTCATCAAGACTTCAAAACTATCAGTTGAGATTGCAAAGTCCGCCAAAGATGACAACATCGGTCGGCCGTGGAGTGCCAACATCCCTGGTACATCCGCATATGCGAAGAAGCACAGCCTGGATGATGCATCTGCTGCCAAATCCAAGAGCCTCAAGAGGAAACGGGACCAAGTCGAATCGAACAAGCCCGAAGAGAGCAAAATAATCGACGAGAAAGATCCCAGGTACCTCGAGTATATGCAGTTAATGAAGGGCAGGGCGAACACCAAGATTTGGGAGAACGAGACCGCCATCATCACCGAGGAGCAGCCAAAACTACCTCAGGAGTCCGAGGGTGGGAGCGAGGACGAGTACGAGGATCTCTCAAAATCTAAGGCCGAGAAGAAAAAGTGGAAGAAGAGTAGCAGCGAACCCCAGCCAGATGCGGTGGTTGAAGTACTCGAGGAGACCGGAGGAAAAACTGAGGAGATAGATCCTGAAGTCTTACCCGATGCTACGAGCCCTGTCCAAACCGGATTATCAGATGCAGACTGGTTAAAATCCATAACGAGCAAGAAGCTCGAACCAGAAAACATGGAGGACAAAGAGCAACCTGATAGGGAAACCTCTTCCGATGAATGGGGGGGAATCAATGAAGAGGAGGATATGGAGGATGCACCAGTAGCGGACGAGCCTACTAGCGAAGGCTCAAAAGCAATGCCCGAAATCGAACCGGAGATTGAGAAAATAACAGAAACTGGCAGACTGTTTGTGCGAAATCTAACATACTCTATAACGGAAGAAGAGCTCACAGAGCTTTTCAGCCCTTTTGGGGAGCTCGAAGAGGTAAAACGACCCATTACACTTCAGTGCATCTGAGATTTCTTTCTTTTTTCCCGCACCTCCTCATGATGACAACACCTAGATAGGGACAACTGCGATGCATCAAAAAAATAAGGTGTTATCGATGATGATCCCATCCATAGATAGTAAACACG
>LDUD01000034.1:77292-105089 GCA_012184295.1 Dactylella cylindrospora
CATTGTTCTTTTATCCATTTAGCTTGCAAACCACCAGGTCTGACGTATGCTAACCAAATATTCTCTGCAAAGGTACACCTTCCAGTCGACCCCAAATCTCACAAACCTAAAGGCTTTGCCTACATTCATTTTACCGATCCTCATTCCGCTGTTGCTGCTTTTCAAACACTCGATAAATCCATCTTCCAGGGCCGAACACTACATATACTGCCCGCAGAAGCCAAGAGGGAAACACAGCTCGATGATTTCACTCTATCCAAGCTTCCTCTCAAGAAGCAGCGTGAAATTCTTAAGAAACGTAATGCAGCAAAATCAGATTTTGAGTGGAACTCGCTTTACATGAACATCAACGCCGTAATGGCATCGATGGCAGACCGGCTAGGCGTCTCAAAATCGGATCTGCTTGATCCTACAAGCACAGATGCAGCCGTGAAGCAGGCACACGCCGAAACAAGGGTGATCCAAGAGACCAAAACATACTTTGAGCAGCACGGGATTAATCTCGCAGCTTTTGCGAAGAAGAAGCGAGGTGATCGAGTCGTGCTGATCAAAAATTTTGCATACGGGACCACCATTGATGAACTCAAAAATCTATGCAATGAATTCGGCGAAACCAAGAGGGTGCTAATGCCACCCGCGGGAACCATCGCCATTGTAGAGTACCTGGATGACCCCAGCGGCCGGACAGCATTCGCGAGGCTTTATGGTCGTAAATTCAAGGAATCTATTCTAAAGGTTGAAAAGGGCCCTGAAGATCTCTTTGCAATTTCAATAGACCCAGCGAAGAAGAATGGAGAACTAAAAGCAACAGGAAACATTGCCAAACCATCAATCAAGGATATAATATCCGCCCCCGATGGAGATGCAATTCCAGGAGAGACTTCATCTCTATTCGTCAAAAACTTGAGCTTTTCGACAACCACAGACAAACTAAAGGACATCTTCTCCCCCTTGGAAGGCTTCATAGCCGCGAGAATCAAGACAAAGCCGGATCCAAAACACCCCGGTCAAACATTAAGCATGGGATACGGTTTTATCGAATTCCGCACAAAGCAAGCCGCGGATGCAGCCGCAGCCGCGATGAACGGTTACTTCCTAGACGGACACAAGCTCGAAATCCGCGGCTCTCACAGAGGTGAAGACGCCGCCGTCGAACGCAAAAAGGCGGACACCAGAAGAAACGCCCCAGGAACAAAAATTATAATCAAAAACCTCGCATTCGAAGTCTCGGAGAAACAGATCCGTAGCCTGTTCGGGCAGTACGGAAAATTGAGATCAGTAAGGGTTCCGAAGAAATTTAACAGAACCTCTAGAGGTTTTGGGTTCGCGCAGTTTGTTAGCACGAGGGAGGCGGAGAACGCGATGGAAGCGTTGAGGCATACCCATTTACACGGGAGGCCGTTGGTGCTAGAGTGGGCCAAGGAGGAGGCTAAGGATGCGGAGGAGGAGATTCAGAGGTTGCAGAAGAAGGTGGGGAGACAGGTTGATAGCGTTAGGTTTGCGCAGTTGAGTGGTGCTGGTGGGAGGAAGAAGTTTGATATTGAGGAGATGGCGGCGGGGAGTGGGCGGGCGGCTGGGGATGATGACGATGGGGAGGATTGAGGAGTCCTTTTACACGCAGGATTCAAAGAGAAAAAAGTTGTATATATTATTCGGAGTCGGACGTTTGGGTTTACAAGTACTTAAGTCTACTTGATAGCAGGAATGGGAAAATCCTTTCTTGAATCATTGAATGATTACCACCTGGGAGAAATCCCCATCCTTAGATTGTAGAATAATATACAACACTATGTAGACGTATCCCAATGCAGTCACATCAATAACAATTCTAAAAGAAAACTCGTAACAACTAGTGAACCGTCGAAGGTCACCGTCAGGCTAAGTTAGAATAGGAATGGTCTAATTGCGAACCATCCTTTCGCATATACACGAACGTTGGAACTCAGGTGCCACATCACTTGCTACCATACTAGCTCAGAAAAAGAAGTAGACACTATAAAAAGAGATATTAGCCATTACGAGTAAGGAGAACTCGTTCTTGTCCTCCAGGATGATTCCGTACAAAGGAAAACCAATTTGACAGTTCGTAACTTGTCGTTATTGAAAAGAAATGAGAATTCAAGCGGGAAGTCGAAGCCCCACACAACTTTTCTGTGCTTAAAAGAAAGGAAAAAAATAAAAAGAATCCGATCCCGCTAGTCCCGGACAGTAAGAATGGAACATGAGGGCTAAGAGAAAAGGAAATGAACTTTTAGCACCCAAATTTATATCAGACAAGAAAGACAACAGTAGGGGGAAAAAGAAAGGAAACAGGCAAAATTATAGTTAAGCCGGACAATGGTCATATAGTGATAGCCGTTACAAAAGGTTGTGAGATATATAGGGGTGCATTGGAACGTTACTAGTTCACTCGGAGGTGAAGAACCTCCTAAAGCCAGTCCTGCCTCTGAGGGACCTCTTTATTCGACCGTGCATCGACAAGAACGAGTGATTGGAACCAGATATCCCAAGGTTCGCAGGGATCCGCTTTTCAGAGAAAGATGATGTATGGGTAACTGGTGAAACCGGAGCAGTTGTTGTTGGGCTAGAGCTTTCTATTGAGTTCCTGCTTTGCATAGTGTACTTCTCCGGCGAGAGTCGGTGCAAGAAACTTCGAGTGCGGGATGGTGTCTTTTCGTGCGCCCAATTTTCCTTGTTATCGCTCTCCTGTTGACGAACGCTCGGAATCCCAGGCGCAGAGCGTCCAAATCCCATTCCACCAAGTTGGGATGAGCCAAAGTGGTCTGATCTGCTTCTCTTGGGTTTCACGCTTGTGGATCTCTCGGGAATTATGATGCGGGACGGGCGAGGTTTAGGAGCACTGGCTTCACAGCTCGGTGTGAAACTCCGTTTCCGGGACTGCCAAATACTAGTGAACGATAGCTTCCTCATAAGACCTTTCTCTTCAATATACGAAGCTGACAATGATCTAGTAGCTATTGTGTTTATTCGTCGAGGAGGTTCTTTCTTTGGCTGAGGAGTAGAAAGAATATCTGTTGATATGACGTGCGAATAGAGATTCTCCAAGGTTTGACGTTGCTCAGGCCAGAGACGCGAGACGGCTTCTTCCTTACGGTCCGTCAGGAACCTCTCTAGGTCTGCATTCCGTCGTAGAAACCTCTCCAAGGACTTGCCAGAGCCTTGCTGCTCTAGCGAAGGCTTGGTGCCATCAAAAGATCCATCCATTACACCAAGGGAGAAGATGCCAAGAGGTTGTGATCTTGACCGAGTCAGCCCCGTTTGACTCCTAGTCTGAGAAAACTGTCTTTTCAGGTCTATTATAGAGACTTTATCATCATTTTCCCTTGACCGAATATCTGTAGGGAGGTAGTTGAGATGGTTGGTAGGAATGGTATTTTCCATAGTTGTCTGGTCAATACAGCTTGATAAGTTAGATCGCCACACTTCAGCATCTTCTGCTGTTTTGGCAGACAAGCGTATTTTGTAAAGGCGACTGATTTTCCTGAAATTGATCTTCCAGGAGAACTCGGCATCTGGGAGGGAACGATCTGTGAATTGGATTAGCCCACTAGTCGTTCAAAGGAACCAACACAGATATTACCTTGGATGTCATCTGATTTCAAAGCAGCTAGCGGAATCATAAACATCACGGAGCAGACTGCCTTCTGTGTAGAAGGGTCGACGGTGGGCCTTGCTAGAAGCAGATGTGTTCTATACAGCATCCCAATCGTATATCTTGCAGTAGGACCATCGTTGGTCGAGTATGCCACTTGTAAGACCCCACACAACAGTACTCGTCCGAGGCTACGGAGTATACTCTTCCGCCTGTCAAATCTAACGGCGTACTCCGAAAGACCATCGATTTCCTTTCAGGACATTAGTAAATGAAAGATTAGACGTCACGTATGGTGTTATTTGCCTACCCTAGGTAAGGTGACCATCTCACGCAAGAGCCAGGTCTTCTCTAACTGATCCCTTGCACCGGATGTATTTGATTGGACACTGTTAAGCTCGGAGCCAATATCTCGCATAGCCCTTATTATTCGCTGCAAAGATTCATTCGCTTCGGGCGCATCGATTGTCGGCGTAACTCCCAGGAGCCGGCTAAGCAAGAGAGGATACCGACAGACATGATGGATAGGCTGTTGCGTTTGTAAAACTCAGCATGCAAACTAATTGCCTAAGGAGTGGGAAGGAATTTGAATCCTTACCTTGATAATAAGGTCGGCTAAGGTTGCAGCTTTCTTCCCAACGTAATTTCCCCTGTTACATTCCGCAGAGAGTGCGTTGGCCAACATCTCGAAGCCAGACTCCCAACTCCTCGATCTTAGAGTAGTAGCAGAATGAGCATTGACTATCTCTTTTAGTTTTTCATAGTTCGCACCGTACTCGATATGTGCAAAGAAGAACGCCATCTGCAGCCCCGTTAGCGCGAACGTGGTTCCATTGTAACATATTCATCTTGGGTACTCTTCTTACTTTGGACTCAAAGATATCCGCTAAGGATTTTACTAGCGACGGATCTGCTAGATTATCGTACGGTGGCACTGAAACATCGGGGATTGAACGGCCTGCGAATGATGGCTTTGTAGGTAGAGCAATTGATGCTGGTAATCTCGTAAATAACTCTGATACAAAGTTTTCTTGATACTCTAGGAGATCGGTCATGTTGTCCACGATTCTACGTTTGACGCGGGAATACGAAGGACAAACACTGTCCTTCAAAGGTGCAAACGCCTAAGTTTGAGAGTATATATATGTTTAGCATGTGTGGGTGTCGTATATATAGGAATTGGGTTTAATATTCATCCTTGGTGCTGATAATACTTACCGCAATCATAGTTTTGAGATCAATAATATACGCCTCCTCCGCTAGAACAATCTCCGCCAATATTTTCCATCTCTGCTGAGCCCGTTCGATAGTGGCCCTATCTAAGGTGTCTTCGAGAACACCGTCTACCAATGGGTCAACTTGGTCGACAGTATCCCGCTTCGAAAAGCCGGCCGTGCTGCCATAGCATGACAATGACAGCCTAGACGCTGTAGCTGTGCTTAGCCTCTGCACGAAATTAGTTGATGCAGTCAACTTCGTAGCACTAGTCATTGCGGACGGCGCTATAGAAAGGTTTCCGTGAATAGAGTCCCGGGGTGTCTGGCTCCTGTACACATCGTAGTGAATGTGCGGTAGCTTGGACTTCCCACGGAGGCTCTTCATCCAGCGAAGCATGGTGCCATGTCCCTGTTCTGAACACCCGTGGCCAGCGGAGCGGGACCTGAAAGAATCATGTTTGGGTGTTGGAAGATTGTAAAATTGTGCATCGCTGTCCTCGGTTGAGAAAGACAGCCTGCAAACCGACTCCGAAGCATCAAGGAAATTATCTCCGTCTTGTGAAACCAGGATTTGCGGTGCAAGCGAGTCGATGACGGGGTCGACTGGTGTAACCGGCTCGGTTCCCATTCCCGTTGATTCACCGTCACTACGGAAAGGCTCGTCATTGATATCCAGAACCAGTCCGGGGTTTGAATCTTCTATCGCTATCGGAGCCATTTCCTCGACCTGCCAGACGTCCAGTATTAGCCCCTCACCAGCTCCTTGAGGTGCTGCGAGGTCGGGACACTCCCTGGCGGCGAATGGAATTTATCTCGCCTCGTGGATATATATCGAAGGTAATATACACATTAGATATCTGAAAAGCGGGTGTCCATCGGTGGGTATAGTAATCGATATCCCTCTCCCAGGGACGGGTATTGATATAAAGGTTCAAGAAGGTAGGAATCTTCTATAAGATCATTTCAAAGGATGATGGCGACGTGATATATATCAGGCAGGCCTGCAGGATATAATTTTATTGCTAAAATTGTTTATGTATATGTTTTCCTAGAGGCGTTTCAGCTGTGTCAATCGTCGCTCAGATCGATACTCCAAACAGTCGAACCATGTAACCTGTGATGCAAATACGAGCTGGCGAGAGGGAGGGGAGGCGATAAGCATACAATGACCGACGGATGTGAGTTGAGTGTGCAGCAAAGAGCGTCTATCTAGGGATCCGATCGATCCTGCTTCTTCTTGTTCGAGGCGATAATACTTATAAATATTGCTAGATATAGTTTTCTAAATAAAATATAAAATTTACAAAACCGGTCAAAGAAGCGTTAAAAATGCCAGTGGTTATGAAGCATGCTGGCAGACAAGCTTGGCTTATACCCCTTTGGATACAACAGAATAAAGAACACGAGCATGAAATGTTTTTGTTTCCGGTGTGTCTCCAAAATGAAGATGGCGAAGTGTGAGAAGAAGAAGAAAATAAAAAGAAAGCAGAGAGATTGATGCAGATTTTCAGGAAGTGGGAGAGAGGGAGAGAGAGAGGGAGAGAGCGTGCGTGAAGTCTCATTCCTTTGCCTGCATAATGTTGCCTGCTCTGATCAACCATAGTTGTTGATATGATTGATACATGATACATAGCTGAAGACGGGTGGAGGAGGGAAGTGGTATAACCGCAGGCATTTCCTCAAGGCAGGGGCCACGCACTTCCACAAGCTCTCCCTCTCTCCCCTCGGATAAAGAGACCGAAAGGCGATGCCTCGGATTGCCGCTTGCAAATCTCCAAATTGATCTCAGATGAGGCCTCTTTTTTTAATCTGGACAGGAAATCGAAAATGTCGGGGACTGCTGGTTGGAAGAGGAAATTGAACTACGAGGCAACACATTCCTGACACAACTGAACCACGAATGACGTCGCTTAGGCCAACTTGAGCTGCAATTTATTGAAAGAGATTTGGGAAAGAAAAACGGCTTCCTGGAAGGGTTATCATCATCGGACGAATAGGTGCAGATGAAGAAACAATAAATAACCAAAGCCAGCAAGGTGCTCAAATCTTTCCGCGGCTGTTTTTTTTTTTTCATTCGTGATCGGGTAAGGGCAGCAGGTTACGCGGATAAGACGAGAGAGAATCAAAACACAAAAAGTCATGTTGCAAATTTGAACGAGGGTGTGTTTGTTTGTCAGCTGAGAGGAATCAAATTAATCCCTTCCTTCTCTGTCTCTCCCTCTCTGCCTCCGCTCTCTTCGTGGCCGCGCGGTCGTCGGGCTTGGAAGAAAAGAAAATCCTCCAAAAACGAAGGTGTCCGCTGTTAATCTCTTAACAACCTTCTTCTACCACCCATCTACGATCAAGTGTCACATCAAGATTTTCCATCTTAAAACCAGCAAGTAATATAAACTTCCGAATTCATTCCAAGTGCACCGCAGGGTTTGTAACATGGGAAGACAGATGGAGGCAAGCATCCACAGTCCTTCGGTTGGAGGCCAAACGGCCAACTCGGACTCTACCGCCATAGCGAACGGAACCCCGTCAAGAGATCGCATTCTAGCCTTAATGACGAAGAAGGAAGTTCTTGAAGGAGAAATAAATGCCTTGAGTGCGGTTTTAGACTCTGTAAGAGTTTTCCTTCATTCACAGGCCATCCGAATGTCAATCGACATTCGATAAATGAATGGAATGTTCTAATAATTCCTTTTCTACATTCTTATTGTATGCTTCGCAGCATGGAGTCAACATGCAAACGCCTTTGACCACGTTCGATGGATATCCGAGGGACGACATTGATGTTGCTCAGAGTTAGTTTTCTTTGGGTATTTCAATGCATCCGGGCGAGGAATTGCTGACGAGGATCCTTGGAACGTGACAAGTTCGCACCACACGAGCTCGAATCATACCTCTGGTCAATGATATGAAGGCCCTCATGTCCGAGATTGAGAAGGCATTGCACGACCATCACGCAGAACAGGCAGCCACTGCTACTCCGCTAGCTTCAACATCTATTGCTCCACCAGTAACGACTCCAGCTTCGAATACAATCATTGAAGCTGTGTTCGCCACTGTTAACACCGTTTTCCCTTCATCACCAGCAGAGCAAGCAGGTCTCAAGGTTGGCGACAAGGTGAAACGGTTCGGCTCTGTCGGTGCTCTGAATCATGACAAGCTCGCAAGAGTTGCTGTTGAGGTCCAGCAAAACGAAGGAGTAAGTTTTCCCGTTGCTATGCACCATACCAACCTGCTGACACGAGAATGCCCCCCGTTAGCGAGCGATTACCGTTCTAGTATCACGACCATTTGGCAATGATGAACAGGATTTGGAGCTATCCTTAACGCCGCGACGCGATTGGGGTGGCCGAGGGATGCTTGGCTGTCAGCTGCTTCCTCTGTGACCAATTTCACCGAAACTTCGAACGAGCTCAAATCCTTATAGCACTCGAATGTTCGCGCATCACCAAATTTATGTTTATTAACGCACTAGCATTATAAATGGCGTTCGACGGCAGTTAACATATGCAATTATTCTCACAGTTAATCATACTTTCAGGATTTAATCCACTTCTCTCTAAGAAGTGCCGCAGCTGATGCAATCCTTTGTATCGGTACTCAATTGCCATTTTTTTGAGTCAAATATCTCCGAAATCATACGACTCTGGATCCTGAATCAAGGAGAAAAGTAATTGAATTCAACTAGAATGGTTGGTGTCCGCATGGGAGGACCATATTTCTAAGCATCGACGCTGATACTAACCGCGATATGTTCGTGTCTACTCCGTGATCCTTTGAGGTGGTTGTGATTAGTAATGAATAGGACGGGCCCCGGGAGCTGAGCCAAGACGTGCACCGGGAATAGCTGGATCCTGCTCGGGGCCATCCAAATCGACTTTTTGTATGAGAATTTTCTATTGTTTTCGCCTCGATTCTGGGTCGGCCGCCACGTCAAAAGCTGCTACCACCTGCCCCCCTCTTGTTCGCATCATAGAAGAGGCCCCCTCCTTCTCATCTCTGCTCCCCAGTTGGGGCAGTTTGGGCTGGTAGGAGGAGTAACAGAGTTGAAATTGAAAGGATTTACCGTTTGTTACCAATTATTCTATTATTTTTTTTTTTTATTTTTTTATTTTTTTTTTTTTTTTAATTTTGGTGTTTGCCCAACAACGAGCAGCGAACTCCTGTGCTCATATAAATTGCATATCGCCGTTTCTATTCAACCTGCGTCCAAGTTCATCTCACCTTCACCTCAATTCTCCCTTTCCTACACACGACCAGCAGAACTTTCGGCAGTTCGAGATCATTAGGTATGTCCCATCTAGAATATCCAACCATAAACATGGCGCGTCTTTCCATCCTAGAAGCACCAAATAGCGGTTCGCACGGCAAGGCACGCACCCTTCTCGACCGACACGTTTTTATTACCAGACGTAGCGATCGATAGCTGTGAGGATGGTCCTTCAGAGACCTAAATACCTTTTATCTGCTGTTAGGCGATGCTTTTTTATGCCGTGGACCTCCCCAGGATAGACGAAGACTCTGCCCGGAGTCCTCCCAAGCAAACATTCAAAAATTTTACCTTGTTTTAACCCAAAAGAAAAAAAAAAAAAGCCCACTAAAAGCCCTTCGCCGTGCTACTCGCTCGCAGCCCATATCTTTTTTTTTTTTTTTCTCCCTCCTCTCTCTCTCTGATTGATTTTTACTATTATTTTTGATTGCCGCCTTACTCTCTCTTCCTCCAACAAACATCGTCAGACCAATTCTTTCTAACAACCATCTCATCATCATTCATCTCCTCCCTCTAGTCACTTTATCTTTCAGCTTGAAACCCCCCATTTAATACAACAACCTATCTCTATATTATCACAATGGCAGCACCAGAAGGCAGCGTTCCTACCTTCAAGCTCGTCTTGGTCGGTGATGGTGGTACCGGAAAGACCACCTTCGTCAAGCGTCACTTGACTGGTGAATTTGAAAAGAAATACATCGCCACTCTCGGTGTCGAAGTCCATCCACTAGGCAAGTTGCAGAAAACTCAATCCTAAAATCCTACCAATACCAGACAATCATTATAATTCGACAACCTCCACCGGAGAACCTGAAACCGCCGCGTTAGGGTAGCTACCAAGCTATCCACAGCTCCTCGCGACGTCTGAATATTTTTTTCGGTGGTGGTTGTTTGGCCCATCATTTCAACACAATTTACCCCTCCAGACGACCCCCCAAAATCTTGCCCCACTAGCAGCGTGGCTAACTCCCAATAACTTCAATCCGACGACGGAAACTTTACAGGCTTCCATACCAACTACGGAGAAATCAAGTTCGATGTCTGGGATACTGCCGGCCAGGAAAAGTTCGGCGGTCTTCGTGATGGATACTACATCAACGGCCAGTGTGGTATCATCATGTTTGACGTCACCTCCCGAATTACCTACAAGAACGTCCCAAATTGGCATCGTACGTCCTCACCTTATGAAGAATCGGAATACCCCCAAATTTTACGAATTTATCAAACTAAGTAGTGTCGGTATAGGTGATCTTGTCCGTGTCTGCGAGAACATTCCAATTGTCTTGTGCGGAAACAAGGTCGACGTGAAGGAGCGAAAGGTCAAGGCCAAAACCATCACATTTCACAGAAAGAAGAACCTCCAAGTATACTGCGAAAACCCAATATAACCAGATTCGACCGCAAAGCAATGCTAACACAACGAACTTTGAAAGTACTATGACATTTCTGCGAAATCCAACTACAATTTCGAGAAACCATTCTTGTGGCTCGCCAGAAAACTCGCTGGAAACTCTAGCTTGGAATGTATGTACAACTCACTTGGACGGAACAACTACCCCTGCAAAAACGGACAGCAAGCTAATTTGTCACACCACAGTTGTCGCATCTCCCGCCCTTGCTCCACCAGAAGTCGAGGTCGACCCAGAGGCCCTCGCCCAACACCAGAGAGAAATGGAGGAGGCCCAGGCCCTCCCTCTCCCAGACGAGGACGATGCGTAAGTTCCTTAGACAATACGCTCCAGCATGATCTGAAATTAACACTAACAAAACCCCCTTCTTTAGCGATTTGTAAACATCTTTCTCGCCTACACCTACACTTCTTTCCTATCTTTTGACGGCATCTTTTGATTGAGAGACGAAATGGAGGGAAAGCATCCGGAGATCAAATGTCAGAAACTTGAAAAATGTGAATCTAGAGAAAGAAAAAAAGGTTCCGAGGTGGTGGGCCTTAGCCTATCTACCAGGGCAAAGAATGAAGAAATTTGGCCATTACAGAATTCAAAAGGGGGATTTCGACCTTTTCCGCCTGGCCCTCATGTTTTTTAAGTTGTTGTTTTTCTTTATGATAGTTTTAGACTCTTGTTTTTATCCCTGATCCTTTCCATATCGAATACTCGAGATCGAAGAAAGTTAAGAGGACAGAAAGAAAGAAATGATACATGACCCATTTTTTCCATGTCGAACCTTTTTTTTTCACACACAACCACACACATGCTCCTACCTGGTGTTTTTTTTCTCTCCTTCCTCTGATAAAACTAGTTAACTATCTCGCACCTTCATTCTGCTTCTAGGGGTTTCTCTTCTCCTTGGTTGTTGTTTTTATACGGGTTTACTGTTTTGATATGGCGCTTTTATATACTTTCTTGGTTTTGTTGCAAGGATGGAATTAAAGCACTTTGGTCAATGGGAAGGGGGGGATATATGAGAATAGATACAATTTTTTTTTTTTTTTTTTAAAGTGAATGAATGATACCGGACGGTGTGTAAAGACATGGTTCTTGCCCACGTTACAATTACAAAAGTAGTAGTGATATCACGATGGATGTGACGTAGAATTTAAATTAGGTACTATTTGAACGTTGATGTGGGCCAGATGCATATGAAACCTAGCTTGAAGTAATTGGAATAGTTTAGTATGAAAAGACTATGTAGATTCTTCGTTTTTCCATTACCGCACGCCAAGGACAGCTTGGAAGTAGAAAATAGAAAGGAGATAGCTGCACTACCCGGGTTTGTAAATTCCAAATCCGCGTTACACGAAAAAGAGGACGCGATATGTCATATTACTCAAGTGTACCATGATTACGGAACAATGTGGATGTAATCCCACCCACCGTACCCCCCCACCTACTCGACAACTTCCCCCATACTCCTCAGCCCTAAATGTATAATGTGCAACCAGGCCAAGTTTGGTTCCGAACGTATCCATCCCGCAACTAAGACTGGTTGACTGCAGGGGGGTTGGCCAGATAAAAGCTTATGCGATTACGTCTCTGCCTCCAAAAAGCAAATGCTGGGTGGAGATGGCACTAGTATACGTAATGAAAGGGAAGTAAGCATCGGAGCTCGATGGTGGTGGTGATACCGCATGCAACCTTGACGTGCAGATGGTTCTACGCTACATGTACATCGTATTGCCTGTAATTCGAATCAACCCGTGAAAGCCGGGCTATTCATTCCTATATGCACTCTTGATGGCTGCGAACCTCATCAACCATCGCAAGCTTCAACTTCCAGGGTTAACGACGTACTAGTAGGGAAGAGTTTCCTTTTTTAACCAAATTTTTCAATTTTTTTTTTTTATTTCCAAGTATTTACTTCTCTCCTCAGAATATCTTATACCACCAAGCAAAAAAAGCATCGCAAATGACGCAAAGAAACAAGCAAGCAAGCAATGAATAATCAAAAAAGAGAAAAAGGCGAATTGTTGAATCTCTTCACCTTATACTTCATGAGAACAGAACAATCAAACGAGCTTGAAAAATATTGAAATGCGTAAAAAGAACTCCGATCATATAATAACCCCACAGCTGACTCCTAATGACCCGCCAAACCCTCAAGCTAAAAACAAAAAAGGAGACAACAGTTCAATAAACAATGTTCGTACACGTAAATAATTCATCATGACTATTTGAAAAGACCTATCAATCGCTTTTCATAGAAGCAATGCTGAAACGGACGCATAAAAAAATACCACAAAATTCAACGCAAAAGTAAAAAAAACCGCTGGACGTAATAACACAGATGTTGAAGCTGCTGTTTTTAAAAGAAGCAGATATCGTATGCGCACATGAGCCTTAAGAGGAAACAAGAAGCCAATCGCAAGAACTTAATATAGAGGAATGGGTATGGCGGGGTTGATTATTATGCGATAGAGTCAATCGGGGTACGGAGTATCATATAGACAAAGAAAAACAGGTTATCGACAAAAGTAAGAAGGAACAAAATGGGTATCATTCAAAGAAGGACAATGTGTTCATCAATCTCAAATCAGCATCATCCTTCCAACGGGGGAGAATCCGTATCCAGGTGGAGGGGCAGTATTCGCCGTATTGGACATCATGTGAGCCGGCAACTGCCCCGGAATCTCCTGCACCGAATCCGCAAAGGTCGGCAGCCCGTGTGGCGGAGCAACAGACCTCGGAGTGAAGAACTCCTCGAATCCCGGCAACTCCTCAGCCTCCCTGACAGCCTCGAGATCCTGCTCTCCAACGGATGTAACCTGGACCGGAAGCTTGAGGTTGAAGGAAGAGTTCAACCTGGAACCGACGTCGACGGAGAGGCTGATATCGAGCTCGTATTGTCGACCGACATGGCAGGATTGGAAGGTGGGTGGAAGAGCCTTGTTCTCGGGCTGGGAGATTGGAACTAGGACCTCGGCATACCAGTGGTTGGGGCTCTCGACGGTGACTGAAGTGGTACTAGCGCTGTCGGACATGTCGGAGCCCCGGCGGGAACCGTAGGTGGAGTCGTGCTCCGCATCCACAGTCCGTCCCCGCCTCCACTTGATGCCGTTGAGCGCTCGAGAGGAGAGGGTAATCGTTTCCTGGTATTGGCCCATGTATGGGTCGATAAGGTGGGACTTGCGTTGCGGGATAATGTTGATGGACTTTGTGGAGTAGAAGGTGCGGTACTTGAGCTTGGTGGTAACGTTTCCAAGCTTTGGAGGTTCAGTGTTCTCGTCGGATGGGATGAAGGTGACATTTAAGGAAACAGTGGTAGCTGCACGGTGCTTGGCATCGTAGGACTTGGTCTCCAGTGGCCGTGGTGGGTCAGCTTGAATGATCAATCGACCGAGCTTACCCTTGAACAAGCCCTTGCGGATCTCCTTCTCTTTCTTGAAGACAAAGGTGTTGTCATCCATGGGCGGAGGAGATTCGGTGTAGGCGGGAGTGATGTGGAGATTTCGCTGTTCCTCTGCAATGATAGACTGCTTGCCGTCGACTTCCCGCTTTCTTGTAATCCTGACCTTGATGCCGTATCGAATCTTAGCCATGTCGGGAGTAACATCGTCGAGCTCTAGCGAACCGTCCTGGTTGATAGCCTTTCCGGTACCCATGGTTGGTGGGAGGTGGAGGTGGGCCTGACGGACGACATCATTCTTAACGATGTGACCGCAGTGGCTGTCAAGCAGTTGGTCGGGAACGACAAAGCTGAACGGGAAGGTGTATTGGACACCCTTGAGGGCGATTCGAGGGACGGGGAGGGTATTCTCATCGATCGGTTGGTTCATCTTGAGGAACATGCGGCGAACCTCGCTGCGGGCGGTGCCCATAGTTGGGCCCGTACTTTCGGTCCATACTCGAACGACGCCTGTTATAATTTAAAAAGTCAATGTTAGGGACCGTCAAGGAAGTTTAAAGTAGTTTAAATAAATTGTATGAGTAGCGTCTATAGGCTATTGCGCAATATCTGGGACAGGCACTCGCTTGGCGCTGGTGTAGATGGCTGCCTAGCGGTAGCTAGGATTAACAAAAATCCGGGGTAAAACATACCTTCGAAAGTGATATAAATGTCGTCGAATCGCACGTCGTTTTGAGGAACAATTGTAACTTCACCCTCAATCTTATCCCGAGTGGAGAAGGCGTACGGGACCTTTTGTCCTGGTTCGCTCTCTCCTTTGAGGGTGATTGTGATGTGGGGCTTCTGTGCTAGCAAACTGCTACGAACATTGTTCATAGTGGTTTGCGCCGTCATAATGGACGACTGGTAGCGAATAGAGGTGTGGTCGCCCATTTCGCTTGATGACATTTAAGAATAGGAATAAAAATAAAAATTACTTGATTCAAAGAATGATATTTGCGTGAGCGGGTTTGGTGATGGAGAAGGGGATGGAGAGAATCAATAACGTAAGAGAAAAAGGAAAGATCAATTCCCTTTATGAAGTATCTCTGCTCAGGCGACTATGCTGGGCAGAGTGGTGTCCCTCAGGCGACTCAACTGGGCAGAGCAGCTTAGTGTCTTTCTCTCTCTCTCTCAAAGAAAGGCAGGGTGGGGATCTTCTTTTTAATAGACGTCAGCCGTTTTATCGGCGAAAAGTCAGACAAGAAGGAAAAGAGGGTGTCCAAGAGGACGACAAGAGTGTCACACGCCCACCGAGTTCCACAGCGATTGAATGCTTTTTGCCCAAATGCTCAAAGAACTCAGGAGCTATCTTCTCGTCTAAAGTCTTAGGAGCTGAACTCTTGGTATTTTCTTGGGACTGGTCACGGATCGACGAGGTTCTTTTTCCTTCTTTCTCCTTTTTTCAAGAAAAGAAAAGTAGGGTATCCTATAGAAAAAGAAGAGGATTTTTTTTCAGTCTCCCTCGTCGGAACCTTGCTAAAATAATTTTTTCCTTTCTCCAAAGAACTGCGCTGTTCGAAGAGGCTAATTTTTTGCTTGTGCTTTTTTGCTCGTGCAGGAGAAAGTGGGGAATCCCTCCACTTGACCCGTTCCAACGGAGAGCGGGGGTAAGGAACTGATACGGTTGGCCGATGTTGGTCTTGGGAGCTGCTACCAAGCCTGAACGACAGTTAAGCCCAGCTCAGGTGCGGTTTCGTGGTGCCGGATGTGCAAGCTGGGCGCCCAAACAGTTTGAACAAACTGTGCGTCGACGAAAATAATGCAAAAAGAAGAAAAAAAATAAGTCAAAAGATGTATAGTATGCCCTGGTAGATATTTGCCTGTACACGGCAAACGGGACCGAGATATGTCTTGTCGGCTCAATTGCTTGGCTGTTTTTCAAGTGTATATTTGCTTTCTCGCCCTCTTCTTGAAACTGACTATAGACGCTCCTGATCTTGTGGCGCCTTTAAGTTTCTGTTGCGTTATTTTCTGTGGTTTTGGTTTTTGCAATTGTGGGGATACTGAAGGTTCCTGAATGGTGGCTATAGTGTTTTCAGCCGGGGATGAGAAGTTTTGGAAGTTTTGTATTGCGATTTCAGGTATATCTACAAGTTGGAAGCTGTCGACAAAGGTATTCCTTGGTAGCTTGTCTGGCGGTGGAGGTACAATTGATTATGTGTTGGTTGATACGAGCCGATGTGAGAGGTACCTCTAGGACAGAACAAACGAGAATGCTTTCGGTTAATTGAGGAGTGGTCTTATGGCTTACGCGCTGGAGGACGAGTACCCGAAAATACGATGGTGCGAACGAGGAATCGAGGGATATATTTGAATTTATACGATGCAATTGCTGATTAGGCTGGACGCAGGGTTGCAAAAGGGTGAATTGAGCGATTAGGAATTAATTATTATATTTATATTGAATACTTCTAGAAGGCGAAGCAATTGCTTGTGTCCACGAAGAAAGACAATGCTGGTATCTGTTGGATTCTTCAATTGAGTTCCCACCAAGATGTCGGGATGATCCCCAGACTTTATACAGCTGTAAGCTTTCTTAGAAACCGCAGATGTTCAAAAAGAGATCGATCTCATGATTCACACTTTTTTAACTTTCGCACGCCTTTTCTTTCTTTCTTTTTGGAGAGCTCAATTTCATCACATAATCTGGAGACTTAGTAATCCAACCCTCAACTTCCCCCACAGGTTCCTGTACTTCAAAGACATCGGACTAGCGTGCGTTCATTGCGATTTTAGGTTAAAATATTAAAAAGTGGAGAATTGAGAAAAAATATAACATTTCTTTTGCAGGCGTGTGGTGAAGGATCTGTGCAGTCGGTACACGCATGATGAAACCTCCCCAGCGCCATCCAAAGCAGCGAGAGAACATGTTTGATAGAATAAGCAAAGCTCACCTGGCCATGGGTATCGAGCATGAGCATGGGCAAGGGCCTTTACGGGCCATGTATGGGTAAGGGTTTTGTTTCCCGCTTCTCTAGTCAATGTATCCGATCCGGTCAACGGCACGCATCATTTAATAATTTTTCCCATGGTGTCATGTCAGTTTGGGGTTTTTCCTTTCGAAAGAGAAAACAAAAAAAAAAAACAGGCCGGTTAAACGAAGAGCCGACAAGAGCGAAACTGGGCTTTGCCCCCCATGGGTCCAGTCAAAACCCAGAGAGCTGGCATGGCGTAGATAGGTTCCGCTACAAGGTCAGGGTTCAAGGACCAACAAAGAGAGAAGACCGACTTTGAAAAGCAAGCATAGCAAAAGCAGGGTTTCGTTATGGTTGCCCATGGGGATCCGAAACTGGTTTGAATCGAGGGAGCTCTCGTCTGGACTCTTTGCTGCTTACAAAGGCGTCCAATCTGACTCATCATATAGCTCGTCCGCCCTCTCCCCTTCTCTCCATCATGGACCAGACCAGAGCAAGACTGAACGACAAGCCAACACATGCCCAAGGAGAACAAACTGCTGTTCTGTTTGAACACCCCATAAGATTGCTTCTAATATTACCACCGTTGTTTGGTTCTGCTGGTAGCCGCCGCGAACAAAAGAAGGACCTATGACACCACACTGCTTCTGCTTTTCCACGCCTCTTCATTCATAACGTTACACTTAAACAAACTGCAAATAACAAACTTTTTGCTGTCGCTATTCTTGTTCCAATTTGATACACACTATCCCTCCACCAACCCTTTGTTTCCCACAGAGAATACCATTGCGTAGTCAGAATAGCATATGTAAAGCTCAACTTGATTTATCAGCAGTAATCACGTTTGTCCATCCCATCAAACGCAATCCTATTTTCCTTGAAGGAAACATCCAACGTCGAGATTTGCACAAAACAGGGTATGGATTCTATATCCCTTTCTGGTAATCAGCCCTAGCTAGCTCGTAGCATTTCGGTACCATGGAGGACCCTCCTCGTGTGTATGAATAATCCAGGCTTTTCGCTCCCAAGGGATAACAACATCCATTTTTTAAGAATGACACCCTTTTCTCGCTGTTTTGGATGTCGCATGTTCATTTTTACTCGTAGAATATAAATACGCAGAAACAAAGTTTGAGTTACGGAACGCCGGCAGAGAGAGGGCTTTTTGATTGCCAGTTGCTGTTTTACAAATAAACAGATTAGCAATCAATAAATCGTAAAATCCCCCATGGCTATGAATTAAAGATAAGGCGTACGTCAGGAGAGTTCTTTGATATTGCACAAATGTCTGTGATGCAAGTTGCAAGGCGTAGCTCTTATATTTCTAGTCGCAAGTGTCTACGCATGGATATACGCATAGATGCATCTATATTAAAAATACATGAGTACTATAGTATAATGCAAGGTCCTAAAGGTCATCCATGATATTCGAGAATAAATCGCCCCTTCTTGAATCGCAATATTTACCTTGATTTCATCTCCCTCGCGGCTCTTTTACCAAATATTCTAAATATCTAGTAGAAAGACAATCTAACGTCATTCTCCTTTCACTCGAAAATTAAAAGCTTAACTCTCAAGATAATTTATCGATGAAATGACTGTAAGCTGATAAGGACTAATGAATATCAGATTAATCCTGTCATTTGTACGTAATCCGCCATTCATTTGTAATCTAATGGCAATTCCCTCGTCCCATGCTTGTGCTGTACGCGTGCACATCCTCGTGTGCACATCCCACCCATATCAACGACCATGCCATGCGGAAGCCATGGCCTGCCTCCATGCAACACACTTCAAAGAGTAGCTCTTCAACCTCAAGCCCAACACAAAAAGGTCGGCCCGATTTTGAGGCCCTTGTTCTCGTTTAACAGGACCAAGACACGATCCTTCACCTACCATTCGAAGAAAGCAATTATGGAAAAACGAAACTGGCTTTCTTCCCAAAGAACTGCGGACCTGCATGCATGGAAAAACTGGTAGACGGTAGCACTTTCTAGACAGAAACTTCACTCTTACTTTATTTTTTTGCTGCCTAATTGATATCGATTGCCATCGAATCAGCGGTTGTGGGTGAAAGCTTGTCCAAATGGCTAAGCTTCGGAACGAGCATGAGTGTAGTAAATATCAAAAGGCTCGATATTTCGATTCATAGAAAACTTAAAACAAGTACCGGTACCTCGTCCGTCGGCATGAATGCGAAAGAAAACTGAACCTCGATCCTAATAATAAATCTATAAAACAAAATACATATTTCTACAAACTAGTAAAAAAGTATCATCTAAAGTTCGGGGAGCGGAAAGTTACCATGTGAGATCCACAAGTCTCCACAGCGGTGCTCCCTTTGAGTGTTGTTAAAAAAAAAAAGTCCCTCAAAAATTTACTATATTTCTCATGCACAATGTCGTCTGTTTACATGCATATACGCAGACTATCGTCGCATCTTTTGACCTAGTAAAATAAAATAAAATTCTCCTTTAATCTCATGACTCAAAAAACCATGGGAAAATAATGAAGACGAATTCCTCTTTACCACCCCTGGCCTGGACCTAGACCTAGTCTTCCCGCTTGAGAAAATGTTGTCTTGTCTCGTTTAGTGTTAGGCGGGAAGGAGGAAAGAATAACAAAACAGGACCCTTGACATTGAAACTTTGCAATAACAGTGCAGCGTATGTATTTCCTCGGGCTTATCGGGCTTGTGCGAAGTGTTTGCGACGCAAGGGATTAAGCTTCGGTGCAGATTTTTTATCCTTTCCCTTGCTGGCAAGGCCTGGCTAACCACCCAAAGCATCAACAAACTCGCGGCCACATGGCTTCCTCCGTTGCAGTCGTCGTTGCAAGAAAAACTCTCTTCCCCCCCCAAGCCGCCGCCGATGTCGCCAAATGGCAGTTGCATGGCGAGACGGTGAACGGGCGAAACCAATCCACCCGTAAACCCTGGAAATCCTTAACGTAAAAATATCCACTTTTCTTTCTAGAAAAACCTCAGTGTCTCGTGTAAAAATACGATATTTCCCTAGGATTTTATATTAAAATTGCCACAGGGAGAGAAAAATGTTAAGTAAGAGCCCCATATCTGCAGATTGGTGGCGCGGCTAACTGGCTAGGTTGCCGTTGTTGCGTTCGATTGCATTATTCCCCTTCATGCAAAGCCTAACGGAATGCGAAAGAAAAAGCCCATGACTGGACCAAGCCAGGCCGGAACTCCAAAGGGGTGGGTATTTCCCACCGCCAATGTTGGACCTAGCGGGTTGTTCTAATATTAATATCGCCATTTTTTGAAAATTTCCCCGACGGGAAAGGGAAAGTAAAAAGGAACGGAAAGCATGCGAATGATCGTGATCGCAACTTGTTGCGCCATTGGTTCTCGGATTGAGGCTTCATTAGGTTTTGAATGACACATAGATATAAAATTTTCGACGTTATTTTTCACTCGAGCTCTCTCCATCCATCCTCTACTATATTATGCAAGAAGCAGAGAAGAAGATATATTCTCTATTCGATAGCTCTTCGGACGTAGTCAAGAAAACTAACTGTTGGAGGAATTCCGTGCAAACCTTGGCAACAGTATTGGCAAAAAAAATAGATCGCAAGCGCCGATAGAGATGATGGAATGATTATTCGATGACCTTCCAAGAAAAAAAGATAAGAAAGAGGCTGACACAAATGGCCATGTGCGTTCTGCCATGTGCTGCTAAATATCAAGAAATTTACTCGGTCTTGTTTAGATATAACAAGAAAAATAATCAACTCTGTAAATGTGGCGTGAGAGTAGGTGGTTTGCGTTCTTCGAGCAGCAAATCGAATCGAGAATCTATCGACGCACGATTCAGATTGTTCTATTCTTTAAACCGATTGGTCACTCAGATAAAATATTATTCTCACAGCGCGAATATTTCCGACATGTTGGATTCCTCTAAATACACTGGTCATCCCTACGACGCCAGTATTCCAAAATATGTTTGTAGGATCTCTCACCCAATGGACCGTAAAAGTAGGCATTGTGGTTCTGTCCCTAGAACGCAACAAAAGACAAATTTGATGCAAAGATGAAAGCTTTGGGTGGCAGAACACCTCCCCAAAATACAAAGCCACCAAAAGAAAATAACGCCCATTGTACACCAATTTTAGTACTCCAGTATTACAAAAAGGTTACAATTCATAAAATGCACAAGAAACGAATGAATATCTCCGCCAAAGCGAAACGCCAATGCAACAGAAACAAAAAGACAAAAAACACAGCTCCCATCTAATCATCATCGTCAAGTACAATAATCTCGACCTGCTTCTCCTTCTTCACGCTCTTCGTGCTACTCTCCGGCGGATCATTAGGACGCCACTTGCCATCGGCACGGATAATGACACTCTTAGTACCCTCGTAGCGATTATGAGTCTGTTCGTCGCGAAGCTTCGTAACCGTCTCTTGCATGAAACCGTCCACGATGAGAGAAGGAGGTGTGCATTCGCAGCTGCAAATCGGACACTTCCAGTTGTCAGGGACTGCAAACCCGCTCTCGTATTTGGTTCTCGTTGTTAGATAGCTTTTCAGATCGAAGCAGTCTAAATGTTTGCAGTCCTTCCCTCTCACAGGAATATCAAAGAGGCGTTGGGACATAGGGCAGACAATCGATACCGTAACAGTGTCATCAACAACGGCAATTTCATCGTCATCAGCCATCGCTTCAGCGGCTGCTTGCAATCGACCGACAATAATCTCTTTACTCCTCGGCTGGCTTAGGAACTGAGTCTGCGTTATCCGTTCAACTAATGTACCATAATCGGCGATCTCTAGTTCCTCGACAGCTAAGTAATAAGCGTTGCCGTCTTGAAGAGAAGCACCTAGCATCATGAACTGTACGGTGTTATTGCCAACCTCTAAACAATCCGTGATATCGGTAGCACAATCTTTTCCCCATCGCTTCTTTCTTCGGAAGTGAAGTTTCCGTTTCCTGAGGAGTTCTTTGGCTGCGGGTGTCATGTTCGCATTCGAGACTATGGCTCTGTTCATCTTTTCGTTGGCTTCAGCAAAAAATGTAACTGGCCAGCTGGTTTCCAAGCTCCTCCACATAGAAAATCTGTCCTCTGCTGGGAGATCCGTTTTCATCGCCACGCAGCGTAGACGGTAGAGCTTCGACCCGTTCTGAACAGGACGCACCTCCAATGCAGTCCCTTCAGCCCTTGTCCCTTTCAAACTTGACTTGGGGAGAGGTTGGTCTATAGAAAATGCGATATTCTGGGTCTTGAGTGATTCAATTTTAACAATGGGTGTGACGCATTTGTTGAAGAACGTGTAATATTCGGAGGTGTCGCCACCTGGCTTCTGGAGGTCAGCGGGGAGATCCCTCCACTCCGCTATCAGTTTCCACCCAGGCACTTTACCACCCCAGTCCGTTGTGAATACGTGGAATTCAGGCCGTTCAATAGGCATTGTCGGGCTAGACCCATTGGGTGAGGTGGCTACTTGGTTGCGACCACTAGAGTTAGGCCGTGCCTGAGTCAATTGCAACTGGGGCATCACCGCGCGTGACGAAGAACCATTTTGTACAGCGGATACCGGAGCTTGGTGATGTAAGAGGATCTGGGTTCCTGGTTGACGATGTTTCAACATTTGGGAAAGTGACACGGCGATGGTTTTCTGCAGCGAAGGAGACTTGATTCCGGTAGTTAGCATTAAGTTCTGTGGTGGACTGCCTAGATTGTGGAGAACACATTGACTATAGAGAGTGTCGAATATAGGCCGAATGTTCTGAAGCAACTCAAGAGCCTCCAACATGTCCTCCCGGAATCCTGCAACACCCGATATAGCAAGGTTCAGTTCAACTGGTATCTGGACAAATATATCTAGGGCCCTTCTGGATAGACTTGTATTTGCAAACAAGAGTTGTGAAAGCAACTCAAGTCCGAGCTTGTTACGCGGGTCCGTCCAAATAAAAGGGTACTTATCCTTCAAATCTGGATGATCCGAAGTACAGAAGAGAAGGTGCAAGGCCGCAAACAGGTCATCCCCTTGCTTCAGGGCACTCTCGAGCAGAGATACCCTAGGACTATCATTCGATTCCCACTTTGCAGAGTTCGGCAACTTGAGCAGGGTTCGTAGCTTTTCAGCGTACGGCACAGACCAAGGGCGGGATTGCACAGCCGCGGTTTCGGGGTTCCCAGCATTCGCTAGTAGATGTGGACGCTGCTGTAAAATTAGCTGCGGGGCGTCAGGGACGACCTGCCGCGGTGCAAGTTGCCGAAGCTGTGGCTGATGGGCAATAGCAGCCATCTGTGGTGGCATGAAGGGGTTTGCCATTTGCGGATTGGGGTTCATATTCGCCGCCGCCACCCACTGAGCACCATTTGTAGACCCTGGAGAGATGGGTACTACTGGCGAGGGGGTCATAGGCTGTTGTTGAATGGGTATTATTTGAGGACGAAAATGGCCCATTGCAGACATATTTTGGTTTTGGGCCTGCGGCGGCAGCTGAAGTTGGGGTTGAGGTACCTGGACTTGAAGTATCTGAGACTGGGGTGGCGGTTGCATTGCAGGCATTAACCTAGGCTGTGGTTGTGGTGGACCCATATTAGTGGGCGCAAGAGCAACCCGTCTAACACTACCGGGCTGCGATGGTTGGTTTTGTGCCTGTGGTGGCAAGGTCGTCAAGGAAGGTTGAGTACGACCTTGCAAGCTTGATGTACGTTGCTGAATTATGTCAGAAACAAGCTCCTGTGGAGACTGTACAGGCATCCCGTTTATCTGGTTTCGTATCTGTTCTAAAGCCTTGTTGAGCCTTGAATACCGGATCATTAAGCTTCGATTTGGAGCTGTGGAGTATTTGATTTGTTGTCCTAGCCTCTGCATCTCGCCAATAAGAAGATTGTGGTCTTCGATAGTAGCTTTGAGGAGGTTTACCTGGTGCATCTGGCACGTCCCATCAGGCATGTACTTGGGCACATCAATTGTTGAGGCTTTCAAGATCTGGGGTGATGTCATTGGGGATGGTACCGATGCGGTTGGCGGCATCGGCCGCATCGATCCCTCGGCTACGCTAGTAGTGGTAGCACTTACTGGAGATATCGACGGAGGAGGCGTGATAGTTGTGATATCCAAGGCAGATGTGGACGTTTGAACTCTTAGTCGTTTATGACCACCATTAGGGTTAGACAGGCCTGGAACGCCAACAGCACTAACACTTGCAAGGGCTTCCTTTGGCGCACCCATATTCGCTGAACTACCATCGGTGGGAGATGGCCGCTTTGAAGGAACCACAGTAGGAGTTGCTTGCCTGGTTTCTGCCACAGGACTGAGTGGGAGAGGATTGGTTGTAGACATTTGGGGAGTGGGTGTCGGTGCAGTCGGTGGAACCGCTGCTACCGCTGCTACCGCTGGGGTCTGGCAAACTGCAGGCGATACCTCAGTTTGATGAGCCCCTGTTTGAGAAACGGTGGGAGCTGGAGCATTCTGAGAGTCATCCGGTTGGGTGTCCGGTATGGTTATCACGACTGGCTCTGTGGCTGATGGTTTAGGTATCCCGGTTTGTAGGAGTGGGGCACTCTCAGGGACTCTGGGAGGAGGTGGATTCGACTTCGCAGGTATAGGAATTGTCTTGGCCTTCTTCATCGGGTTTATCCGTGGGGCATGTGGACCGGCAGCTCCTCCCGACATCCAAGAACGCTTCTTGCCACCCATGAACGCGCGGGCTGTATCGTTCATATTTGCAACACTGGCCAGTCGACTATGTGTTAACTTCAAACTTACTAGGTATACTCTAACAAAGACCGGACAGTGGGAGTAACCTACTCAATCTCTGCCCTAGATGCTCTACGCTTCAAATTCGGGTCAGGACGGCCTGCCGAGTTAAGTGGTGGCCTTCCCGGGCCGGTGGGAGGTGCGGAAGCGTTCCCTCCATTCTGCCCGATGCTCGAAGTCCCGCTTCCTCTGTTCGTATGGAGAGGCTGAACTTCACTCATTTCTCCCTCCGGTATCGATATTGGGCACCAACAGGTGTCCTTCCTTTGTAGCCAATCGTGCAAAGATACGCAACCACTATCGATAATGATTCGCTGTGGTCGTCTATCCGCATTGAGAGGTAGGAGCGGCTATGCCGGGAACTGAGATGAATGGTTTGCGATAGTTTATACCTTCTATCAGAGGGCAGAGTTCGGGTAGTGAACTCTCTACCAATGGATCAAGGGATATTAAACTATTAGCCCAAGACCCTATTAGCAAGGACACGCAAAAGTAATAGAGGCCATGCTATTAATGAAAATTTGACTAAATCGTGAAGAAACACCCCAAGCTTTAGACTATTATTCGATAATCGGATTATCAAGGGGATCAGAGACAGAAAGGGGATTAGCTAAGGAGGAAACGATTTCAAAATATATATCAATTGACCGGGATGAGACTCATATTCCAAAAGTATTTCGAGTCCAGCATGCTCACTCTCCTATGGTATTCAGGCAGGACGAAGCACTGGCTAGGAGGTACGACAGTTCCACGATCAAACATCGCATACAATCAAATGAGAAGTTGCAACATGAAAAAAATAACGCGATTAATATGGCACGAACTGCTTCTGGCCTACCTGTTGGATGTTGTGAATGGGCACCGCTGGTAATGAATAGCCTCTTCTGAAAGATTGCGGGTATATGGTTGGGTATATATTGTATTAACAGTACTGATTGCTTTGCTAAGGCCTTTCACCCGTCTAAACAAAATGATATACGGAAATCAACGTCAGTATCTTGATCATATTCCTTCTAGTTGGATGCCTGTCCTCGTATGCATGCAGACTCCGGGGATAGATGTGGCAGTTATGCTCCGAAACTTGACGGACGGTGCGCCGCAGACCCGCCCATCTCAGCTCCAGCCACGACGAATCTAGATATCGATCGCACCCGGACTTAACTACCCTTACCTGACTAGTAAATTCAGTTGGAGTTTATAATGATATTGGGAATGACGCAATATGTATTCTTTATCTCTTTGTTTCAAGATATGCGGTCAATCATTATATTCTGGGTTCTCCCAACAAAGAGCTCTGGATGGGGTATAAGTGGATATATTTTGTTGTAGTTTTTAAAGAAGTCGTTCGAAGGTGCTCGATATGCCGCCCAATATTGCAGAAGGGAATTTCTCAGCGGAAATGCCGACATATAAAACAAAAAGGCGGGTCCGGGAAGAGCATCGGCTGTGCCACAAACCTCGTATTCGGTCGATTTGGGAGTTTAGATAAGTGATGATAGGTATGGATGTGTCTTTTCAGATTAGAGAGAGTCTTTGGCCCTTCTCTTTGCTTCCTCTTGCCTTGCTAACTTTTTTTCTTTTTACCCTCTTCTATCCGGGCGAATGAAAAAGAGTAGTTTGTTGTGTCGTGTTGGATTGTCGCAAGAAACCTGAACACGCACAGGTCTTCCCTCTGGCCGGGTCTTGATGATGCTGAGCCTCTTCTTATGCTGCTGCTTCTTCCCTTTTCTCTTTGTTAATTTGCGAGTTGCGCATCTGGGCCGGTTTTCTTCAGGCGACTGCGACTGCGATAGAAGGGCAGGAAGCACTGTCGCAGTAGCCTAGCAGAAAGCTTTAAAAGACAGACGGACAATCAGATGGAGCCAGCGGTTATGAGTTATTGCTTATAGCTATATCATTTTAAGCTCCAGCCGATTGTAGACGCATCCCAAACTTTGGCGGTGGCATACAGCAAATACTGGCAGAACGAAAGGATTCGATTCTAAATTCGAACATGTCATGATTTCATGGCCACCATGGAGCTTAAATAATTTTTTCCCTTTTTTGAATTATTTTTATTTCTAATATTAAATAAGTGTTTATTTTAGTTTTGTTTTTTTCCCTTTTTTTTTTTTTTTTAAACCCTTTCCCTTTTGCTTTCCTTTTTCCACAGCCTTCTGTGTCACAGAACAAATGAAAAGGCAGAAGGATTTGGTTATGACTTTTTTTTTTTTCTATCGAATCATCAGTATCCTCAATTCAATTTGTACCAGGTTTGGGTTAGTGCATCTCGCCAATTTCAAGCGGCCGTGTGGCAAAGACCTCTTTCCCAGCACACTTGCCCTTCCAACAAGCAACAACAACCAAGAGGGCCGTCTCTTCTCGCTGCATGTCAAAACTCTGCTGCCGGGCATTTGGTATGCATGTACCCACCTTACATGCGGTATATCGACCAATACCCGTTGCGATTTCAGCAAAAATCCCTCATACAAACTGTTGGAATTTCAAGGGTGGGGTGGGTCCATGCAGGTTGTGCTCACATGATGCCACCAACAATCAAAGAGACCTCCCCCCTCAAGAAACCTTTAAAAGGGACAACCACCCCCCAAATCTTATCGTACCAATTTTAGGACGCCGCGAAGACGAGGTTCAAGTCAGTAAAAGCAGGATCACCGTGGGAAAATTGACGGCAAGAGCACTTAAGTGACCTATCGGAAGTATTGATCTCACTTAAGTGTTTCGGGTTCCTCTGAGTCTTCCCTCTTTCCCCGTAGCAATATGATTGGTTTCCGTGTGGTGCATGCATCCATCACCGTATTTAAGAGTAGACTCTATCATAAAGAGGAGAATCGTTGAAAAGAAAATAAAAATTAGGACGGTGCAGTATCCCTCAGAGGGTTGCGTCCCCAAGCCTACTGCACCCCTTGATCTTCACATACCAGCGCCGGAACTGGCTGGGACTATATGCATAGACGGCATACCAACAGATGCAGATATACTTAAGGAAGTCTATAAGTCTTCTTTTGAATAGATGCAGCCTCATGTATAAAAACCACGTTTGAATCAAACTTGAGATCGAGTAAAAGTCGTGGAAGTTGCCGCTAGTTTGCGGCTGGTTGCCATTCATGCTCCAGCCCTGAAGTAGCTGCCCAGCTCAGGGGACTGTGTTGAGGCTAGAACGTCAGACCCTTATCCCTGGCAAGGGCAACGATAAGATAAAAAAAAAAAAAAAAAA
>LDUD01000034.1:105764-137213 GCA_012184295.1 Dactylella cylindrospora
TCCTTCCAAGATGTCAACATTGAATTGAACTGTCAGCCCGCCTGCGAATTGGACCTGATATATCCTGCACGGTGGCCAGTTTTTACTCAAGCAAAGGATGCTCTCGTAAAAGAATATAACTTCCCTCCTTCCTCCCCGTACCACCCTCGTTGTAAATAATAAATACTTGGTTTAAATTTCCGTCTTTGCTTTTCCCTGTTTCTTTCACCCGCAGTTGTGGTCTTCCCTTGTCCTTGGCTGTTAATTCCGGAGAGTATTCCGCAGAAAATTTAAAAAATTCCTTTAATTGCTCTTCAACGGTCACGGTGGCATTGAACCGAGATTGGCATATCTCCTCCTTTGATACGAAATATATTATTGCTTGTCCCAAATTGCTAACCAAGTAAACGAACGCTTGGGGGTTGGTTGATTGTTCCCTTCTCGCCTCGCTATCCGGAAGCTAACCCGCCAACCAAAAGCAACGCCTCTTCTTGTTTCCTCCCCCCATCGATTTTGGGGTTGCCCAAAACTTCGCTGGCTATCGGGCGAAACCAACATTTCCATTCCTTCTGCAATCAATACGCGCACTTTCGCCGCGTACAGGAGTCCACCCGTTCGAATCGGCGTGGAATCACGGCCTTCTCAGATAAAGGCATCGCCGCTGGTTGCTCTGGGCGTGATTCGGAGCCTTACCTGGATACCCCGAAAGGGTACACCCCCCTCCCAACCAGCTTTATAATGGCGCAACAACCGGTCCTCGACCACCTACGGGTTCTGCATGATTTCGATGCCCGTTCTACGGATGAACTGTCGCTGAAGAAGAACTCGAAGATTGAATTGCTGGAAAGGGACGAAGAATATAATGATGGATGGTACTTGGTACGTTCTTCAGTACGCATTAGGTTTTGGCCTATCAACCGGAACCAATGCGGCCATTCCCGCTCATTTGCGATTTTACCGCAAACATCCACTCAACTTAATAGCCTTCGCCGTCACCGATGCCTCTGAATGGCATTTGCGAGAAAAATGTATAAAGTGCTGATTTTCATTATGGGAGCAAACAGGGGCGTGATCCGGAGAGCGGGAAAGTTGGACTCTTCCCACAAGGTGTGTTTCTCCGCCGGCATCCCGAACACTTCTTTTGATAGACGCAGCCGGAAAGCGTGGTTCCATTCGCTGAAACGGTGGAACATGGCGGTTTACGGATCAACAATCGATTTTGAAGCTTTGCGGATGAAGATCCGCCACAACATCTCGTTTCGTGCTAACAACAATCGTTCCTCTTCAGTTTATACGGCAACATGGACATCGGATTCACCATCTCCGCAGCCAGTGATAAACGTGATAGGTGGGCATAGTAACTTGGATTATGTCTGGGCGATAGAGTAGCTAATGACCACATTTAGATAGCTCAGCTCCCCCTGATGGTGCTCCTCCGCCAGCTTACACAACTGCGGCTGCGGAACCGAAACAGGACGTCCCTAAAAGGCTTTCGGTAACACCCAGCGAGCTCACCATAGAAGAGGGAAAGTTTGGGTCGACGAAAGACTTAACTACGGAGACACCCCCACTGTCCCTTGAAAATAATGAGAAACGTCGGATTTCGGAGGATTACAAGAAGGACAGCCCCACCATGCAGAAGCTTCTACGTAGCCCGGTTGTGGAGGATACCTTGAGTGATATCGAAGAGGCCTTATCTGAAATTCGAACGGCACCACGATCCGCCGGAGCCCATGCCCAGAAGAACAAGCAGCCCCCGCCGATTCTGGAAACACCAGAGATTACCCACCCTCCGCATCAAGAGTTCGACGATTCAGCATCCGATTATTCGCGAAGCGCCTTTGGTAATGAAAGTTCTCTCTCTCTCGCAATCGCGAACCAACCGGCGAGTTCATATCTAGAAAACTCCGCGGTCTACCAAGCGGCAAAACAGGGGGACCATTCCCTCCAATACTCACAGCAGTTCTCGGTAGAATCATCATCCGAGGAAGATGAAGACGACGATCTGATGTACTCTCTTGATCAGGTCCGTTCGTGGACACCCGCCCAGGTATCTGCATATTTCCAAGAGCAGCAGATGCCATTGAATGTTTGCGACAAGTTCGAGGAGCAAGAGATTAGTGGCTCCATACTCCTCCAACTAGAAATGGCACACCTTAAAGAGCTTGAGATTGGTAGCTTTGGAAAGAGGTTTGAGGTCTGGAAGGAGATTGAGAAACTAAAGTCTATGGTAGGGTTGGGTGCGGGCGATTCGGGGGTTGATCTAGATAAGGGCAAGCAGCCTCGAAACCGAAGCAGTAGCACCCCTGGAGGAATGTTACCTAGGCTACCTAGTTTACATAATCGGCCACCTGCGAAGAAGGGTTCTCTCGCAGTCCCCCAGACGCACCAAGAGGAGTTTGAGCAAGACAATATGCTCAGAGGTATGCTTCAGAATAATTAAACCTTTTAATTTAGCAATCGTCCCGAGATACTAATAATAATTCTGACTACGCAGAGAGTCCCACCACAATGAGTCCCGCGAGCCCCGTTCCGCCACCGAAATCTGATGTTGGATCTGGTGAGCAACAACAAATAATTGAATTACTGGAAATATCTTATAATACAGAGTAGACTGACCAACTTTCCAACATGCAGGTGCCCAAAGCGATGGAAGGTCGGTGTCGACAGCATCTTTTGAGAGAGGGTCCAGCAGCGGTGGGCAGCAGATCAGAGCGCATGGAAGAGATCCGTCGTTTGATCGTAATTGGACATTGAAGGGCCACAAGCCGAATGATAGTACGGCCACAGGCAAAAGTAGATTTACAGGTGATAGTGGATTCGCGTCGCAGACATCTAGTATTTTGGCCAACGATAGGAGTTACTTCTCAGGTGACGAAGGCGGTAAACGAGACCGAAACGTTCTCCACAAGCGAGCTAATAGCTCTGGAGGACATTCGAAAAAGTCAAGTTACACCGATGAGTCGAGAAGTAGATCAGGTAACAATTCTCTAGCACCACCACCATTACAAGCAGCACTAGCACCAGGTCCACCTGCACAACAATTTGAAGACCAAGTAGCTCATGAAAATCTTCCTTCAGGTCTTGGCACGGCATCGCCTGCATCCCTCATCTACCATAATACGGTTAAGGGCCGAAAAAGAAGTACCAGCGAGACCCAGCAGATGTCGCTCGAAAACCAGGCCCGACAAAGTATAGTACCGACGTCTATGCCTGGTGGCAAAACGCTTAGCGTAGAACGACCGCCTAACGAACCCAGCGCGCTGGGCGAGGAGAAACGTGTACCTCCAAATATCCAAACAAGAGCCAACATACCCCATCGCTCCGTTTCAGATGGCGCCGAGAAAGCAATGGCAATGTCACCGATGTCTCAAGATACCAGTTCTACCTTAATGTCTCCCAATGGTAGCGAGCCATCCCCTTCGATCAAGATAATTGCAGAGACGCCCGAGAGACGATCCCATGAATCAAAAGAGAGAAATGGGTCAAAGGATAAGAAACTTCGGACTGTCGCATCGGCTTCAGGTATTAGGCAAAAGTCTAAGAAACAAATGACTAGCGCCTACCAGGAAGGGCTCAGAGAAGTCACACCAGCTCAGGCTGCCGAAGAGGCAGATTTTAGCGGTTGGATGAAGAAGCGTGGCAGTAGTGCTGTTGTCGCATCTTGGAAGTCGAGGTTTTTCGTCCTAAAGGGGCGCAGACTAAGCTATTTCTATTCTATGGAGGACACGAAAGAACGAGGGTTAATCGACATTACCTCTCATCGTGTTCTCCCGGCGTCCGACGATAGATTAGTCTCCCTCCATGCATCAGTCGCAGCGATTACCACATCAACACCGCCATCCCAAGCTTCCTCAGCAAACCCCGGAAACGGGAAACTAGCACCGAACGTAATATCACCGCCTACGCCACAAAAGGGAGGCTGGTTCACCTTCAAATTGGTCCCCCCCGCACCTGGTGCCGCCAAGGGAGTCATGTTCACACCGCCCAAACTTCACTATTTTGCAACCGATAGCAAACAGATTGGCAGACAATGGATGGCTGCTTTCATGAAAGCAACTATTGATAGGGACGAATCCGCCCCGGTTGTCAGCACCTTCTCTGCGAACACTATCAGCTTGGCGAAGGCTCGAGCTATGCGTGCACGCCCTCCCGGCTTCGGCCCCGATAACAGTAATGCAGAGTCGAAACCGTCGCCGGTGATCGGGCTTCCGATTATGAGTTCCCAAGGGAGCTTTAATGACTCCATCGAATCGGCCCTTGCAGAGAGGAACCTAGTAGATGACGATGCAGCTAATGCTGCTGACGATGAGAGATGACGAGTTTATTGTCTGATTGATATGTCCTGAGATTAATGTTATAGGACATCCACCTTTCACTTCATGATTCATATTTAAAGCACTGTATATGACATTTTAATGATCTTTTTTCTCCCCTTTCTTTTCTTTTCTTTTCTATGATGTTGTTGATAGCATTTAACTCGTTACGAATTTCCTCTCATTTTTGGAGCCAGCTCTTTGGACAGTTTCATCCACGTATTCATTTAGTTCCATATTCCCATTCTACTAAAATTCTTACTCCCATTTTCTTGGATCCACTTTCACTTTGCTATATTAGCACCCATTACCTTTCTCCCTCGCACCTGATTTCCTCTCCCGAACTCGTAGCTTTTGATTTAACCCAGCACCAGTTGGTTTGTTGTGTTCTTTTTTCTTTCCTTGGGGGCAATTTGTAGTCTGTTAGGAAGTTCAAGAAGCATTTCGGAAGGTTGTACGATAGTTGAGAGTCGCGTCTTCAAACCCAAATACGAAAAGAGTTCTGATTCAACAAATTTAGCGTTGCATTATGACAATATGCCTACAGCCTAGAGGGCACAGTACTCTAGCGGTGTCACAGACAATTTCATATTTCAATTCTCATAATATGGTACTAGGGCACATCTTTTAAACCACACTACGCTAAACCTTCCCAACTCCTCGTTTCGTTTTAACACCCTTCAATTCACACACACACGCGCACACACACACACACACCGTGGCCCAAGTTAACTCCCTCACATACACAACAAAAGAAAGATCCTACCAAGGCCCATGAGGCCAAGGCTTCCCCTCCGACATCTGCCAAGTATCATCCAACCCGCGGGCATACTTCAACCCCTTCGGGTCGCTAACATCCTTCAAATCCCTCCCCACGCTCTTCAAATCTAGACTAATAATATTAACTCCGAGTATGTCCCCTCCGACCTGGGGGATGAAAGCGACGACGAAGAGGTGGATGCCGCAGGTTTTGCAGAAGAAGTAGCGGGCGGGTTCTTTGCCGATTTCGCATTCGCCGCGGTTGAAGGCGGGGGAGTAGTAGGTTAGGGAAGGGGGGAAGAGGGTGGTGTCGAGGGAGTTGGTGTAGGTTATTTGTTGGGGGGTGGAGGAGGGGGCGTTGGTAATGAGGATGTTGCCGGGGTCGAGGGACACGCCGAGTCTGGGTTTGTGGTTCGCTAAGTCAGCTATTGGATAACTACTCGTATAATTGGTGAAGAGGGGTATACCTTCCAGTGGCGACACAGATGGTGCCTGTTATTATCAAGAGGGGATATCATGCTTAGATCTATGCGAGGCTCGAGTAAGAGGAAAGGTAGTGGAGGGCCACATACAGTTACATTTGGCGGCCTTGGACAAGTCTACATTCTTAGCAATATACTTGACACCTCCACAATGGCAGGAGCCAGGAATGTCAAGCTTCTCAGCTGGCGTTTCGGTGGTAGGAGCAGACATGTTTATGTTTAGGTGTGGAGAAGTTTAAAGTACTAGCAGGAGTCAATTGAATAAAGGACTAGGCTATAGAATGTAATGAGATTGTTGGATATTGTGCGTTGAGTAATGCTGAAGCTACAGATAAGAAAGAATCCTGAGGACCTCACGGCAGGACGGGGCTACATTTATACTACGAATCTGCTCAGATTCAAGTAGATATACAACTTGATGACTGGGGCCATACAGCAGTATAGTCCTGCAAAAGGTTACACACTCGGCCACTCAAATCACGGCGACGGAACACTCCTTCACCCGATCCCCAACCTTCGACGAGAACAAACTTTGTGAGATCATAGCTTCGTCCTAGTTGGAACAGCCCCAATGCCGCTCAGGCCGTTCCCTAGCCAAGAAGCATATGCATAGGAAACCTCTAACTCCGAGGCTATTCTAACTCTAGGGTTAACCGGCAGCAGTAGTAGCTTAGAGGAGGATGAGTCAGCGAACTTGGCCTGCACGGCTTTTCGCGTCCTGTAACGCGCGGTCCTGTGAGTTCGCTTCGCTGACTAAGCCATCTTTGGTCTTGACCCTCGCCGAAACGAGAGCGAATTGAAAGATCAGGAGATAGTAGTACCTGTACGAGACAAGGGCTTCTGTGGATGGCTGACGGCAAGTTTCGAATAAGCCAAGTTCTTTTGCTTTCTCCACAGGCCTCCACTGGACAGGCTGGATTTTCTTTCCATTTCTCTCTCACTTTTCCGTCCGTCTTTCGATCTCCGGCCATCGAGATCCTTCCTGGCGCTGCACCTAACCTACACCTAGCCTACACGCAGTCTACCAAGGACACAACCCCTCCCTTCCGCCTGGCACCCAGTCGTCTGAAGAGAGATGGGTCCAAGAGAGGAACTTTACCCAATTTGGACGTACGGTTTCCACAGCGGGAAATAGGCAAATCCTGGCTCTTTCTTCCCACCTTGGCTGACCTGAGGCCTGGCCCTCCTTGATTTGGTGCTTCTTGTTGGATCTTGCTTGTTCAACACACTAGCTTTCCCTCCTGCTGTGCCTCTGACCTGCCGGCGCACACCTATTTTTGTTTCAAAAGACAAACTCTTCAATCGGGACACCGGCCGTAGACGGTCCTTCGAGAGTTATCCCCAATTTTCTCTCCAGTTTCATCTTTGGAGTGCTTGTTCGAGTTACCACTTACCAGCCCCGAACAAGGCGAACAAGGCCGCACCGTATGGCCTCGTCATCTGTTTGCTGGCCTTGCATCTAATCATTTTTCTTTTTTTCCCTTTTTTAACCATCATATCAGCCTTCTTTTTGAGTTGGTTTGCATCTGCGTTCGGCCGTCGCTCACCCAAATTTGGCGCCGCAAGCGCGAATCGAATCCTGCCTTCAAAACGGGATCCTACAGCGGTTGTCCACGTCTCAGCTTTTTTTTTTCTGTTCGTATCACGGGTAGGACAGCAGTAAAATATTTGCGCACTGCCCAGAACCGTGCCAACTTGAGGCTACAGCAGTGCAAGGCCCCCGAAAAGGTGCACCGCCCTTCGCCGACAACTATTAAGCCTCTCGGGTTTCTGATACACCTTTTGCTCCCGTTTACCCATTCTTTTGGGCGGAAACACGCAGAACAACAACGTTAACGCTTACCACAAAAAGCTGCCTTTTCTCCTGCTGACTCTTCTCGATTCGAAGCTTCGTGGCTCCCGAGAGCCAGGATCCGTCGGGTAGAAAGGGGAAACATTACGGTTGCTGTGCCTCGAGGCTTAGGAGGAGAAATCATTTTTAAAAATTTAAGATTGCTAGTATTTAAATATGACACGAGACGGCAGACTCCAGATGCCTGGCCAGTTTCCTCGGGGATCTTCTGAGGAAAGTGAGCTTGAGGCTCTGGAATTTTCCCACGACATCGAGGAGAGAAGCATCGACGCTTCCAGAACAAACTCCACAGTAAAGACGTCACTAGAAGCCGTTAAGAGGGCTCTTAGGTAAGCTAGAATAGAACTCATACCCTTCGCTGGCGCCTTTTGAAGCTAGCTCTGGAACCCACTCACCCACAATTCTCTCTACCCCAAATCCAGGGTGAGGATGAATTTACTGTCTCGTAGCCTCAAATAAGACACTGTTTTACACGATAGTATGTCCTCGCGGCGATACACTTCGATCGTTTCGATTTAATATCGTAATACGCTGTTGCCATGTGAATATGAAGATATTCGTTTCGATTGGCTATTACCTCCAAAGTGAACGGCGTGCATGCATCAACTATAAAAAACTCGTCTTCAACTCCTCGAGCTCTAGCATTCCCTTCTCTTTCCAAACCATTCCACCGCAACAAACCCAACACCATATACCATCTATCCCTATCTAGCTCCTTCACCCCTCTTTATTCAACTTCATCCTCTTTCACATATCTCCCTCTGACATCTCAATCCTCCTACATTACCCGGTTGAGATATCACATCGAAACTAACAAGCTATTTTATATACTCAGTCACAAGCAAGCTTTGCTCGATAGTCATCTATCAAAAGACTACCTCGACGTTGATGAAATTTTCCTTCTCCAGGCAGAAGTCCAAAGCCTGCAGGAGGAGTTTGAGCGATTGACCATGTCCCAACATAATTCCAACAGCTCGTTACAGAGACGCAGCTTCAACACCACCCCAGCCAGGCCATCAGGATCTGGTGCCTCAACTCCTGGCACAGGTTATAACAGCGAATCCTCCCGAAAGAGGGACTTCTCTCAAATTACCCAGTCTCACTTACAGAATCCACAAGCTCCAAAGCGTCGGGTGAACACCTTTGCCGTCAATGGCGGTTGGGATCCTGAACCGACGAACTTCCCCGCGGGGCCGAGCTACACCCTGGCGCAAAATGCAACTCAAACACCGCTAGGATGGCCAAACTCAATGAATCTATCGAATAACCCATCTGCTTCTTCTGTACAGGTTGCTAGGTCTGTTTGATCCAACATCCCCTGTTAGGCCCCCTTATACTAATCCTATAATCTGCACAGAGATGATAGATTGGCACAACCAGTCCAATCTTCATTGGTTATTGACCTCACTGAGATTGATGATGATGGTGAAGCCCTAGATGCCCTCGTCAATGGCTATTCACAGTCCACTCAGCTTCCTGAAAATTCTGGAGTTGGGTTTGGTTACTTATCACCCTACAACATGCCAAATTTGAATGACTTTTTTGGTTCAGACATGACAGAAGGTTACTGGGATGATTACGTAGGCATGCCTGGCGTACAGCAACAAATTAATGGAGGGTTTCAAGCTCCGCTCCTCAGGTTTTCAGACCCTCCTGCACAGCCGATATTTAGTGGAATGGGGCAGCAGAGCAACCCCTACCTCATTAGTGATAACTCACCCATACCAAGTTCTGTACCCTTTCAAGCGCCTCCCGCTGTCCAGAATCGCAATTGGCCGGGGCCAGCCGTCCGACCTTTCGCCTTTGGAGGCCCTGAGATTGCACCTGCGCGTTCAAGCGCTGAGGAGATCAGTAAAATTCTTGAGCACGTCACCGATAACCCTGAAAATGGGAATCCTGAGGACAGAATCAATTCACCTAAATCGCTAGCTGTTGTACTCATGGAGCATCAAAAGATTGGTCTTGAGTGGCTGATTAAACAAGAAAATTCCCACAACAGAGGGGGGATACTCGCAGATGAAATGGGTCTCGGTAAAACAATCCAAGCATTAGCCTTGATTGTCGAGAAGAAAAGCGAGGACACGAACTGCAAGACAACATTAATCGTCTGCCCCGTTTCGTTGATGGAACAATGGAAGCGTGAAATTGAAGTTAAAGTCAGGCGTCGCTTTGAGCTTACTTGCCACATCTATCATGGAGCGCAATCAAAGAAGTTCAAGGACTTCCGCGAATTGAAGAAGTTTGATGGTCAGTAAAATCATACCCCACTGCTTTTATATATCTTAGCTAACATGCTACAAAGTTGTTATTACTTCTTATGGAACCCTTGGCAGCGAATGGAAGAAGAAGAAGGACTTAGAGAAGTCAGATCCATCTCGCCGTCTCACCGCAACCGAATTTCCATTCCTATCCCCTGGGAGTCGATGGTATCGGTAAGTAATGGGCGAGTATTGTATTACCTATCAGCAGGATGCTAATTTTCGTGCTTAGTGTCATCTTGGATGAAAGCCAATGTGAGTAGCGTATACTTCCTCAATTTTGCCGGTCGTGATCCCCGCGAGAACTAACATTGTTGCATAGATATTAAAAACCACTCGACTCAAACTAGCCGGGCATGTGCGGATTTACAAGCTGAATTTCGGCTATGCTTGAGTGGCACTCCAATGCAGAACGGTATTGATGATCTCTACGGAGCAGTCCGTTTCCTGAAAATACGCCAATATCATGAGTTGCAACATTGGAATGCCACGTTTGGAAGGCAGATTCGGCTTGGACGGGAATTTAAAGAAAAGGCTATGCAACGACTACAGGCACTCATAAAAGCTATCATGCTACGACGCCGCAAAGATTCTTTAATTGACGGCAAACCTCTATTAAATTTGCCCGCTAAGCACTTAGAGGTAGTTCACCCGATCTTCACAGAAGACGAGGATGCACTTTACACGGCGGTCGAACAGAAAGCTACCTTGCGCTTCAACAAATTCTTGGAGAAGGGAGCAGTCAGTCGTAACTACAGTGCCATCCTTCTCTTGCTTCTTCGTCTCCGTCAGGTCTGCTGTCATCCGAAGATGATCAAAGACCTCTCTGTGAAAATTACAGAAGAGGAAGAGAACCGTCAGAAAGACCTAATGGATTGGCTCCCTCCTGATGCGATTGAAAGACTGAAAAATGAATCAGCTATCACTTGTCCAATTTGTATGGACGCAGATCCATCAACAGTGCGAATTGCAGTGCCCTGTGGGCATTTCTACTGCACGGAATGTCTCACAAGGTTAAAGGCTCAGGCAGATATGAGAGCTATGGCTGAAGGCGGAGATAGTGCTCGGATTCTCTCCTGTCCACAATGCCGTGGCCCTCTTGATACTTCCCGTGTTATTGAGTGGCAATTGTTCCATTCTATTCATATGTCAGAGAAAGTAGATGATTTGGAAGATGTGATGCAGGACTTTGCCAATATACTTGGAGTAGATATTGATAGCGATGGCGATTCTGAATCAGACTCGGAAGACGATGATTCATCAGACGAAGGGTCGGATCTAGGTGGATTCATCGCCGACGATAGCGACTCAGATCTAGGGCAAGAGAGCGAAGAAAATTCGGGAGACGAAGTTGATACTCTTATGAGAGGAACTCCCAAGAGTGGCAACTCTTCACGACGAGTGAAGCGTGAAGTCAAGTCCGAAGTTAAACTCGAAGACGAAGATGAATACAGCAGTTCTTTTTCGGGCCGTCGCGCAACTGCAAATCGACGACCAATAATCGAGGATAGTGACGACGAAGGTAAAAAGATGCTCACAAAGGAGGAAGACTCAAATGATTGGTTCTTTGAGAAAGAAAACGAAGAAAGGAAATTCGTGCCTGAACTTGCCGAGAATAAGAAAGGGAAGAACCTGACGAAGCCGAAACGGGAGAAGGGTTCCAAACCATCCAAGAAAACAAAGAATGGCAAGAAGCGGGTTTCCCGCAAGAAAAAGGAACCAAAGAAGGGCCAGACTCTATCAGACAAGCGCAACGAGGCCCTCCGAAGTAAGAAAGCCCGCAAAAAGTATTTCCGAGAATTAGCTCGAAGCTGGACCACCAGTGCGAAGATTGAAAAGACACGAGAAATCCTCAACAATGTCAGAAAGTATGTGAAAACCGGAATGCTCGTTCTAGGGGTGCCGCCGCTAACATTGAGAAATCCAGAAACGATCCGAAGGAGAAAACAATCATATTCTCCTCATTTACTTCGTTCCTTGACTTGCTAGAGATACCACTTCTAGGCGAAGATAAGTTTCAATGCGAACGCTACGATGGGTCAATGAGCTCCCAAGACCGCAACAAGGCAATTATCAACTTTACGGAGAATCCGGAAATTACGGTCATGCTCATCTCCCTCAAGGCTGGGAATGCAGGCCTCAACTTAACTTGCGCGTCTCAAGTCATTCTGATTGAGTATGTTTCTCACTAAACGCAACCGATAGTATGTCTGGATTGCTAATCTTATATTCACAAATAGTCCATGGTGGAACCCATATGTTGAAGAACAAGCTATCGATCGTGCCCACCGCATTGGCCAACTCCGCGAAGTCATTGTCCACCGCCTTATTGTTGAGAATACCGTTGAGGACCGAATCTTGGCTCTTCAGGATCAAAAACGCCAACTAATCTCTCAAGCTATGGATGAGCAAGCCTCTCAAAACCTCAGCAAGCTCAACCTCCGAGACCTTCTCTATCTTTTCACCGGCTCCTACGACAATTAACTCTAGGGCCTTATTTCTATGGTTGTAAACACAATCTAGGCAGCTGTGAACTATAAGACATAGCACACGAAAATAAGTATCACGGTTTCTACAAAAAAAACCAAGTATCGCAGTACTAAAATAGAAATTTGTTTCCCTTTGCCTTTTGTGGCGCTCACTAGTTCCACACTCTCCCTATCTTTCCTCACCCGTTTGTTCGAAATAGTCTTTACCCATGATTTCATTTTCTTCTGCATTGCTCCGGCCGACCATATTTGGGAGTTTGCATTGCATTACCGCCTGTGCTCTTGTTTGATTTCCTTACCTGGTCAACCTCTTTTTCTTTAACCTTGCATATACTTTAGAGTTCAATGGTGCGATTTTCCTCGATTGAATTGATTCAATACCTGATACCTTTACCATGTTGACAATTTGTGCCTTTTCTTTACCGATTACACTGACTGCTTTACATACTACACAAATCATTGGGCGGATACCGGATTTCATTCAAGTTGGGAGACTTTAATAGAATAGGGGAGCTCTTTAGATATCGTTAGAGATATTACCGTACTAAAGTGTGTATTATTAACTTACCACTTGTGGTTTTCTGGGGATCACTGGGATCGGGAAGGATACTGGCTTTAGGTGTTTGAAATGGCCTATGGCGATATACTATCATTCATGCCTATGCAGGCTGGTATGTAAGCGTCCGTCTAGATATTCGTGAATAGGCTGGAAACTCCTCAATTGGGTGCTATTGAGGTTCGTAGTACACGGACCGGGAGAGAATCCGTCCCGACAGGAATATATTGCAGTGCTATTCAATAAGAGCTTTCACCTATGTGCGGCGCGAGTGGGCACTGTTAACGAGGCAAACATGATATCCTTTTCCCATAAACATTGGAAACGGATCACCTTGGGGTGCGCACGGATTGTTGCACCCGATGAATTGTTTTTTTGTAATTTTTTTAGTGCGAGCCGTTTCGTGATGTGGCTTTAGCTGCGCCTTTTATGTACGTGAGCATAGCCCATCGGGAAGCAACATTAAGGAAACACTGTTTACGGAGGAAGGATATACGCGGAAGGATATGTTGTCCGCAATGAGGGATCGATATCGCGACGGTGGTGACACCTCGCTGTATACTCCCTTTCAACGCAATATCGAAGCATTCCGGGTGGAATATGAGGATACATACACATGTGCACACCCAGAATAATATAAATTAACTCTAAGGTATCTGTACCACGAGCGCTTGTAGTTGCATGCTACTATTGACTGTTTGATATCCCGCCGTACAGTCTATTCAGCAGTATTTCCACCTAATATAATGCTTGATGATTGTGGTATATATTTACAAGTATACAGTAGCGGTACTATTAATAAGTCACTTGGGTGAAATGTAAAACCTGACGATAAACAAAAACTCAACAATGATTACAAGCAGAAGATATAAGTAGTTCCGGTAGTTGCTTCTTAGTTGTGAAATCTAATCCTCTTTTAAGCGCGGTCGCAACATTTGATCACTCGTAGGGTTATAATTTTTTTAGCTAATATATATACGCTTTACCGCTGATGTTAATGTGATAATTTAAGGTTTACAACCTACAACCGCAGCGATGAAAACCGGGAAGGGCAAGTTGGACCTTCCCCCAGAGGTGGCGTCATCTCGGGAGACGCACTGGTTGGGTAACTAATATAATAAACAGGTACCTCGAGTGTGCATGATTCCAGATTGGGCCAGAGTTAGAACTGGGGGACTAACACGGGAGAACCCAAGAATGAGGATTCCATCGGATTCCTAGATCCCTATCGCAGATTGTTTATGCAAGTTTTGCTTTTGAAGCTCAAGATGTTTTTGTTGGAACAACGTTTGGGTGCATTTTCCTCCAACAGAGCCCCAACCGATGGATATGCGAGGGAAGGTTAATTACGCGAATTTAAACAAACGGAATATTCTTTTCTGCATGATGTGTGGGGAGGGCGTCCCGAGTGGAAGGTCGTGGGTGGGTGCGGATGGAGAGGCCGTGTTGGATGATGTTGGGTTTTTTATATAACTGAATACTTTAGGAGGCGGGTGGTGGTGGTATGTGCGCGAGCAAACATTATGCACCACCAGAGAGGTACGGTACCGCCCTTCACAGCCTCCTTTTTAGTCTTTCCCGGCTTCCAGAATTCGAAATGTTGGATCTGCTGTTGACTTCTTTCTTTTTCTTTTCTTTTCTATTCTTTCCTTTTTTTTTTTTTTTTTTTTTAAAAAAAAAAAAAAAAAAAAAAAAAAAAAAAAAAAAAAAAAAAAAAAATTTTTTTTTTTTTTTTTTTTTTTTTTTTTTTTTTTTTTTTTTTTTTTTTTTTTTTTTTTTTTTTTTTTTTTTTTTTTTTTTTTTTTTTTTTTTTTTTTTTTTTTTTTTTTTTTTTTTTTTTTTTTTTTTTTTTTTTTTTTTTTTTTTTTTTTTTTTTTTTTTTTTTTTTTTTTTTTTTTTTTTTTTTTTTTTTTTTTTTTTTTTTTTTTTTTTTTTTTTTTTTTTTTTTTTTTTTTTTTTTTTTTTTTTTTTTTTTTTTTTTTTTTTTTTTTTTTTTTTTTTTTTTTTTTTTTTTTTTTTTTTTTTTTTTTTTTTAAAAAAAAAAAAAAAAAAAAAAAAAAAAAAAAAAAAAAAAAAAAAAAAAAAAAAAAAAAAAAAAAAAAAAAAAAAAAAAAAAAAAAAAAAAAAAAAAAAAAAAAAAAAAAAAAAAAAAAAAAAAAAAAAAAAAAAAAAAAAAAAAAAAAAAAAAAAAAAAAAAAAAAAAATTCTTTCCTCACCTTTCATCATGTTGCAACATTCGTTTCAACATGTTTGGGCTTTTTTTTTTTTGTCGCATCTTGGGGATGGATGACCGCTTCGCAAACAAATACCTCCCTTGACAAATCCCACCCCACCCCTCCTTCATCCCCGACGTTTCGATTTCTTGCTTTTGTGCTTCAACGGAGTTAGGGGGAGGGGGTGGGTCTTGTTGGCGTCGCACCGACTCCTTGGGATCTATCTGAGGGAACTCGAATCGAGGATACCGGAAGGCTTGAGGGGGGGTTGATGAGTTTTCCTTCTTGACGTTTTTGGGATAGCCAGAGAAGTTTAAACGAGAGGAAACGGGTTCTGAGGCTGCAACGGTCTTGATCCATGGATGATCATCGACGGTGTTTCTTGCGGCAGGCGGGATTTTTATCACCATGGTAAGAGTAAACCGTCGGTTATAACTTCACATGTTTCGTAGCAGGTTAGATCCTTTGATCTTCTGTCTGTGTGTAATCTCAACCTCAAGTACCTGTCAGAATCCTAGCTTCACTTTGACTTTGGACTTTTTACAGGGCGTCAAAAAGGAGATGTTTCTTTTGTTTGAATGATAGTTTTCATATTATAGGAAAATAGGAAAAGCTATAGGAAAAGCCAAGATGGAGAGACTATGTACTCGATATATTTCTTTTTTGGTTTTAGAAAATTTTGATCCTCGTAGCCAGCGGGTCTGCACGCACTGGGGACAAAAAAAAAATTTGATCCTTCGCCTCCTCGATATCGGAATTAATAAATCGCTTCTAAATACTTTGAAAAACAGGCATAGGATTGTGAGGACGGGTATAGTAAAGTAAGAGAGAGCAGATTGGTAGATTCATCACCACCAGAAACACCTGGTGGAGGGTATTGAGCAAACTGCTAACAAAGAGCCGTTAAGTTTGAGAGAAAATAAAATATATAGTTAGAAGAAATTTGACAGCCTTGATATTGCTAAATCCCCAAGGAAAAAAAAAGACAAAAAAACTTTCGCTTATAACACCATGGTATGACAAGGAAATGATATAGACATGACCGTAAGATTGAAAAAAGTTTTAAAAATTGAACTGGGAAGGAATCTTTGTGAGACTCTTTTAAAAGTGTTCCTTCCAGAAAGAGAACTTGACGCTTTCCGTCGAGACGGCTCTGCATGCCAGCTTGACGGATCTGGCAGCTGGATTTGGACCGCAGAAGTAGACTCCGACCTTGGTCTTGAGGCTGCCCTCGAGACCGGAGATGTAAGTCTGATCAACGATTCCGTCTCGCATAGCGGTGAAAACTCTCTTGAAGTCCGGTCTGCCAAAGTTGGTTCTCGATCGGAGTTCGGTGAGAGGATCGAGTTCAGCACCAACGGAGTTGAGGACGATGTTCTGGGCGGTGTCGATATCAAGTTTGGCGGTGAGGTAGATGTGGATGCGCAAAAAGTCAGCGTCGGAGGCGGCGTTGAAGCCTGGGGCTTGGGACTGGCGTTCGAGGGAGGACAAGAGAGTGTGGAACCATTCAAAAGAGGAGACTTCCTTGCAAACCCAGATGAATTCAACGCGGCGAAGACGAGTTGGTGGGTTTGGTCCTTGTCGCTTGTGCCAGATGCTCTTCAAAATGGAAGCCCATGGAGTAACACCAATACCGGTACCAATGAGGACAGCGATTTCATTTTCAAAGACATCCTCAGCTGGGGCTCCGTATGGTCCATCGACGCGGAGCCTTGGCATTCTCTGACCGTTCTGAAGGGCGATTTCAAACATGGCACTTGGATCCATATTGGCGAGTTCCATAGCCTTAGAGTCCTTTCCTGCACCAAGAGCAGCACCAAGATCAGAAGTGAAATCTCCAACCTGGCGGACGTGGACTGAGATATATGGATCAGATGGGCAGGAGGTGATGGTGAATGGATGCCACTGGAAGCGAGAAATCGATGGAACGTTGATGAAGAGCCATTGTCCAGCCTTGTACTTCATGGATGGCTTCTTGAACTGGATTTCGATAGCATTGTATGGATGTCTGATGACCTTGGTGATTTGGGTCTCTCTGCGGGAGCGGATCATACGGTAGACACGTTCGCAGAAGTAGATGACACCAGGAGCCAAGGTGAATCTCCATGACTGATAACCAATGCAGTGATCCCAGAATGGCTTGCCAGCGAATGGAGAAATTGGCTGCTTGGTGTCGGTATCTCGCACAAAGCATCCGGTGGCATGGGTGTACAAGCCGATGAAGAAGATGAAGGCAAGATGATGAGTGTACCAGAAGACCTCGAAAGCTTGGTTACGGATCTTGTGGTGGGCAGTGGTGTACATCAAAAGCATAATCAAGAGCATGACATGTCCAGTGATACCACCAGCGTCAGCATAGTGGATCTGGAGAGCAGTGAGAGGTCTGGCCTGGAGTTTCTCGACATTGAAGAAGCTATGGAAAAAACCATATATTAGCGAATTTGGTCTTTTCAATCGTGCAAAAAATTCCAGACTTACTTGACGTAATGTGCAGTGGTATGGACGATTGTAAAGAAGAGCATGCTATAGGCGACTTGTCTGTGGAACCATTGCGACTCGTCGAGGGGCAGCCATCTAATCTTGGGTCTCACAACACGCAAGATATTTCGGCACATTGGGAGCAGAATAAGACCGCCATCGTATGCAAGAACAAGACCAGCGCCACGAGAAATCCAGACAGAGTATTTGAGACCGTTCAGCAGCGATAGACGTGGGTCCTGAGCTTGTTTGATCCTACCAATGCCACAGATGTAAGCAACTCTATAAAATATGTTAAAGAGAGAAGATTTTGATGTTGCACAACTTACCATCCGTAGGCGAAAAAACCCCAATGACTGCCATACCAGAAGATCCAGAAGAATAATCTTCTGCTCATGAACTCACGGTGAAATCTTGATTCGGCCATCTTGGCGATTTAAGATGAAGCAACAACAAAGGCGACCAATTTATTAAGGTACGGTGCTTGTATATATATGGGAAAGACCGCAGGAAGCTTCCGTTGACCAGCAACAGAAATACTTGATAGGAGAGATAATTGCGAAAGAAAATAAAACCCAACTGCAAGAATCTCTACAATAAAAGCGATTTCTGTTGACTGTGAAGAAATAAAGTCAAAAACAGAAACTATCTTTGTCGATTGACGTCTCCCAAAAATACTCTCTGAAGAGGAAAGGAAAAAAGAATACCAACCAGGGGAGGTGGAGGGATGTGGTGGTTGTTAAACTAAAAAAAGAGTGTGCGAGAGAAGAGTGCCTGCGCTGAGCATGAAATGTTTGTGTGCGTGCGAGGTGAGGATGGATGGGGCACGCCGGCTCGACTCAGTGCAATGCAGCAGCAGGTAGCTGGGTGCGGTGGATAATTATTCCTTGTCGACTTTTGGGTCTCCCAAAATAAGAACCAAGAAAAAAGAGTGGAGAAGGGAAGAAAATGAAAAGAAAGGCGAAGAGAATTAACCAAGTAAAATAAATGTATTAGAAAAAGGATGCGTATGTATGCAAGGCAAAAAAGGAACGTGAACAGGCCCAGCCCGAGCCCTTGGACTGGCGCAGCAGAACCAGAGGGTAGAATACAAATTGGAAACGAAAGGACGGGGTATACAACGACACGAATCGTGTGGTTGATAGGGAACGATGTAGCGGCGGCGACCAGCAACCAAGGCTAGGAAGGAAAAGAAAGAGAGAAAGAAAGAGAAAAAGAGAGAGGGAGAGGCTAAAAAACGCCAGCAGCTCGGCGGAAGGTTTTTGTGGAGACCTGCTCAAAGATAAGTGATTTGGGTTGGTTGGGTGCAGCCGGAGCAAGCCAAAAAGGAGGGGCCAGCGCTAAACAGCAGCCTGTCAATGGTGTGTTTGGGATGGGACCCCTCTCACCCTGACGGATGGATCCACTGGGGCGGTTCGAAACCTTGGCCAGACGCTCAGTGCCTGAGGACCACAACCATCACTACCACTACCACGGGGGGGAAAAGGGAAGGAAAGTAACAAAAAAGCGTGAGCATCAGATGAGCATAGCAACCTCATTAACAAGTCTGGGGTTGCTGGCCTGTCAATAATATTCTTCCCAAGAAAGGGTACCTGAAATTCAATTCGGAAGGTCCTTGGGGGTCTATAATTTCGCACGGCTATTCAATAAGAATCCATTGTTTTAATTATTTCCCTCTTCGTCCCAATTCGTTCTTCACTATACGCTGTAACCAGCATAAACTGTTTACAACCAAGGTTTCTCGATAGGATCTAGGGGTGCGCTCGCCCCCTTTCAGATACTCGCTTAAGCCGAGCACCCCTGGAGCCCTATATGAAGTCTACAGATATAGGATCTCGAACAGAAACACGTTTAGCATTTGTTTCTTGTCCGCTGAATTGCAAGCGTTTTCTTCCAAATAGGAGGAGTCTCCTCTGTCGCCGTCAAATCTTTGTCAGCCGCGATGCAACTTAGCGGTTCCTGTGTATCACCCGTTGCACTTCCCCCTTCAAGGCAAACGAAACGTTTAGATCATCGATCCCCCATAAACAAAGATTTTTATGATCCGATCTAGATGAATCCGAATTGAGTCCCCTTTTTTTCGTTTCGTCAAAAAAAATGACAGAGTGGTTTCCCTTCCAGCCGCCCTGCTCATCCCGTCCATATACGTTTTCGATGATAAGAGAAGGTCAAAGCTATCACATTTATCGCAATATCGCGAGGGATGTTAAGATTTGGTTTGCAAGATGTCTTACTCTAGTCAAACGTGATTTGAGGATCTAGCTTCCAACACGGCACGATGCAGTGAGGTCACGGCGGTTCTCATGAAAAATCACGGGATAAAAACGTGATCCATTCCGCCTGACGTTTGTAATTGTTTTTACGAGTAATGGATGGGTGGGTCCTCACGAAGCGGATAACTCGGCCGGTAACGAGTTAAAATTCTTCACGTCGATGGCGAAGGGCGTTAATTGTGCAGAATATCGGCACAGAACAAATCGCGAAAAAAAAACAGAAAAAAAAAAGTCTGTGTGGGAGGGATGATCTGGCTTGTGCGCCCAACACTGCCAACCGATAACGTCAAGCGAGTTTCCCGTGCGTGGGCTAGGCTCTGCAGCGTGCTGCACGGTGGATCCCCGGTGGGACACACCCTCACGGCCAAGAAAGTTCTATTTTAAGCGCCGAGGCTTGCATAAACTGGGGTTCAAGCCAATCAAGTCCCGCACCTGCCTCGTCGACTCGATCATCAATTCCCAGGAACCAAAGCTTTTCATCTTTCCATGAGCGTTCTGTCAGGAACGGAATCCATCACTGGCTTCTTGGACAAAAGAACGTGACTCCAACCGGTACAAGGTACCGTTGGATAATGTTGGTCTTGTAGGGCTTGCAGAGCCAGTGAACTGTGTCCCATCTGATTTCCGAATTGCTTGGTAGCCAAACCAGGAATCCGATTGAACCGATCTCTCAAAAGAGCCACGTCGTTGCCGGTGGCGTCCTGAGTCGAGTTTAACCTTAATTCGCGATCGAATTTCCCCGAGAGCCTACGAGAGTGCGAACCAAGCCTGCAAAAATTCCTAGGCATTACGAATAGGCCAACTGCGGTCCAGTCGAGAGGATAAAATAGAACACCAGGATAGGGGAATCATATGCGAGCTGAATTGTGTACCTGAGACCTCAATTTCTTTGGACTGGTAAATGAGCGAGTTTTCTGAGGATGCTAAGAGCGCAAAGCTGTCGCCATGGAGCTGAACATCGAATGATTGTGGTCTTTGAGTGTGATGATACTCACCCCACTCCAAGTATTTTCCTTGAAGGATGATTGTATAATTTTTGAGCGTTATAACCCCTAGAAGAGTTTAATGCCGGGAGCCCCCTGGCGGTGGGTCCCTCAGTTTCCCGTACATTAAGGTAATCGATATTATATCAGAGATTTGATATAGCCAGCGATGGATACAAGCGGGAATTGGCTCGTCCTGTCTTTGAAGAGTCGAGTAACCATGTCCCTTTGAATATCAGCTTATTGGTGTAGAGTTCGTTTCACGTGGGGATTCTACGGACGGCTTCACGCGAGCTCTCTTTTTTTGAATTAATTAATATCAACCCTTTTCGTTTACGATGCCCGATATGAAGTAAAGACCGCATATATCGGTCACCATCGAAGGCCCACCTACCACATAAAGGCTCCTGAAACTAACAGTTTTCGCTTCTTGATAACAAGTATATAGTTCCAGGGGGGGTGAAGCTGCTGGATATGATGTCAAGATGTATTATTTCTGTCAGAGCAGGCAGAACCGCATGAAGCCTTTCCTTTTTCCTTTTGTTTCTTAGTTTCGGTGTAACATTGGATTCGTGAAGCCTTTTGAATGTGTTTCCTTGCCCCGTGAAACGGCGTACGGACTCCAAACAATTTTTGCACCAAACCACGTTTCGCCAATTGACATGTCTTTGTTTCTCAGGGAAGGCACAAGAGCAAAAGGAGTTGGCAGACCCGAACCTGAGATTGCGGACCCATCAATACGAAGTTCGACGATATTAATAACAGAGGTGGAAAGAAATTTGTATATTTCTCAGCCGAATGGATGAGCCGTGATGACACGACATTGGCAAAGTCTTGGTGGAGCGGTTGAATTGACGAATGTTCAGAGATTTAATTCTCGCGAGTAATGACATGCATAATCAGTGGTCGGTCGGTGTGGGGAAAAGGTATGCCCAGGAACCGTTCAACCGGCGTACGCGGACCTTTTTTTATTATGTCTAGATCATCCAACTGCTTATTATTTTTTGTGCAGAGAAGAAGAAGAAGACTAGAGCAGTGCATCTCGGTTGCATTGTCCTGTAAACTATTTTGACTCGTGGCCTGCCTGCCTGCCTGCTTGTCTACATGTACCTGCCAGCGATCGCATTATCACATTGCAGGATGCATTCTGTCTGATGGGATGGGAGCTTTCTTAGTTTAGCTCACAGCATAAACTAACAGGATGGGAGGGAAGGAAAAAGCTCAAACACCAATGAAGATGATAGAAACGGGAGCTGTCTGACCTTGGACGGGTGAACCCTTGCTGGCACACCACCAGCCGGTCGGGGAATGGCTGGACAGAACCCTTCTCCACCCCTCCCCGCGTGCCCTTGCCCATGAACCCGGTCCCAGCCAATCAGACCGCCTCAGACCGCCCAGCTCATGTCGCAAGCCTGTAAAGCGCTTAAACATGCACAACGACTGGAAGATTCACTCTGCAAGCCATCATGAGGAATATAACTAATATCCCATTTCTCCACCTTGAACAGCCTTTTTTCCTCTCTTCTTGCCCGCCTTTTTTCATTTCTCTTCTTCTTTTTTGGTGGTCCCGTTTACGCACCAAGAGATTGAGAGAGACATCGCGACGGAGCCGGCTCAATTTTTTCCTTTCTCTTTGTCAATTCCTTTCGCAGTCTCGTCTGGTACGGACAGATCAGGTTGAGAGCTAGCCTTCTCACCTGATATTCATTCTCTTCTACTCAATTTATTTTTTATTTTCTTCGACACCCTCCACTCTTTTTTTTTTTATTTTAAATTTTTCATTCTTTTTTTCCATTTTAATTTTTGTTATCTTTCTGTTTGTTCCCGCCCCCTCCTCCTCCAACCTGCCTGCATTTGTACCTTGCCGAACCAAGACTTGGTGGCGCACATTCGCAGAGATATCGTCGTCGTTTGTCCACAAGGTTAGTCCGTTGTTAGCTTCCCTCCCCCAGCCCCAGGCATATGCTTCCTTTGCATTGCCTCTATACGGGTGCATGCACATGCACATTCTTTTATCTTTTTCTTTGTCCTGCAAGATGTTCCCACCCATCCGCCGAGCAGTTGGATCTTTGGCGGTCAACGAGGATTGGTCCGGATTCTCGTCACGCCCAAAGCGGACTAACCCGGGCGGCTGCTCAAGGTCGTGATAGTGGACACTCCATCCCATCCTATCCCATCCCCACTCCCCAAGCTTGCCTGTTCCCTTCCCTCTGCTTGCTTAGCCCTTTCGTACCAAATTATACTGCAATTATAGCGCTCCGCCGTAACCACCCTCCACATCCACTCGCTTGTCCAAGGAGAATACCCGGCGACAAGGGCTTTCCTTCGTTGAACAAGATAGATTCCTTTTTCCTTTTTCTTTCGCTCCATCATTATTTTTGGGAACATACATAATCGCTCAATCATCCCCGAATTCTTTCATGTCCTATTCCCCAATCCTTCTACCCTGTGTAGCCTGCCTTTGCCTCAACGGGTCTTGTTGATCACAAGTTACTTCTTTCTTGTTCAACCCACCCTCCAACGTGCCTTATTAGTCCCTGCTTATCCTTCTTAAATTATATACCCGGTTCAATCTTCTAAACTGTTTCTTTCTTGTAACCAGGAATTCTCTTACAGATTCTATATCTCGTCAGGCACGACTATAGAGGAGGCGCTATCATCATCAAAAGTCAATTATTTTTCTTTTGCAAATACAGTTCTTTCCGACCTTTGACTACATCAAGTTCTCGATCCGGAAAGAATATTACACAGACGCTGCTGCCACAACCATACCAGCTAGTCAAAAAAAATCAAAGAAAAAAACAACCAAACAAGCTCCCCAAAGCACATATTCAAGATGGGCAGATTAATAAAGAACCACCTTGCTCGATTGATCGTTATGACCGCTGCTGCCTGTAAGTTTCCTCAATCTCTGATTTCAACCTCCAATTGCGATTGCGATTTCTGACAACACAAAAAAATGCATAGACCAAGTCGCAGCTGGTGTCCACGGATACTTCTGGCCAAAGATTTTCTGGGACATGTGGACCACATCGTTAAATCCACTGGTTACTCCAATCCCAATTCTACAAACCCTTAATGTCGTCGCCGGTCTTTTCATGCTAGCTTGGGAATACCCATTCCCATTGCTAATTCCCGGAACCGCCTTCCACAGGAGCATCGTCGCTCGTCTCGTTGCTCTGCCAATTGTCACCTTGATTGCTGTTCTTTTGTACCAAGGAACCAATCCGGCATTGTATTACATCGTTGGAGGCATAGTTTACTTCTGGGCATTCAGCGAGGGAGAGGTAAGCAATTTTATCAAATCAGTGACTTGGTACCCGAACATAAGCTAATCAGTTTGTTTTACAGATTGTTTGCATGCCATGGAAAGTTCCAACTAGAGGAAAAGCTGGAGGCAGCAGAGCATAAGTTCTCTGTTTGCTCTAGCCTTTTCCTTTATTTTCAATTCTTCCTTTCCTTAAATTTGGGACTTCTTATATACGGCGTACCCGGAGACCGGCGACTCTCTCACAAAATCTTTCGGCTTTTTAGCAGTATTTGGTTTCTTTTTGGATAACGTTACGACTTGTTTTTCAATTTCTTTTCGTGCAACATCATATCAACTTGAGCAAGATCGGAGGGCCGTGGCAATCTTTTCGATATATCTTTTTTTCTTTATTGTACAAATTTGCTGCAAACAACTGCACGATACCATCTTCTAGAATATCTCTTTATATCTTACCGCCACAAATTTGATAACTGGGAGGAGCAAAGCGGATACCCCGAGGGGAATCGTTCGGATATCTGACTTTGGTCTTTTTTTTCTTCACTTCAACGCTGTCATTATTGATACCAGCTTTGATTCACTCGAACACCATTTTGATTTTTAGCGATATTTGTCTTTGCCTGTTTATCACAGATGCCCGCGATGGGGTCTATATCACACTCTTGTGTATAATTTTTCTTATATCCACATCCCGCCTGATCTACGGAGAAAGGGGGGTATAAAAAGGGTGGCTATGACACAGATAGCTATTCAAATAAATCAAATAACGCTTACCAGCATTCGGTTTTGCCCGGAGAATGGTGGCTAGTCTGGTTTACGAGACAATTTTCCAATATAATATTCATTCGATATATTATAATCTTGACTTGCATCATCCAAATAAATAATAGCGGCTGCAAAAGGGGTAATCTTGAACTCCTTTTGTTTTCTTGAGCAATCACGTTGAAGGGAGACAAAGGGGCTTCGTTCATTGCAAGTCTCATGTAGAATGATTCCTGCGGAGACGATACAGCAATCGTCTAGCGCTAGGTTTCCACGATAATACACCGAATCGTGGTGCAAGCGTACTGGCGACAATCATATCATTCTCGCACACTATGCAATTGCAAGGCGATGGCAGTCACATGAGGCGCTTAATTCTGAAGAGATTTTTGATAGGCTGTATACTTCGTAGGGCTGAAGTTGTTTTTTCATGGCCTCGAAATAGCTATAACTCTCCGGCTCCACCATGTTAGGATTTTTTGAGACTCCGGTTAGTTGGCTTGCATGATTCCCAGAGTCCTGTGCATCTTTCCTGGGGGATTTTTGGGAAGCCAACCGGGCCGATCCAGAAACGGCGTGGGCGTAGTGTTGGTTTGGAACAATTTTGTTCCAAGAGTTCATGAACCAGATAGTCCTAAGTGTTATACCAACAGCATAAAACTACGCCTGCGATGTTTTGCATCATGAGGCGGAATCCCAACGAGCGAATCTCGCCTATATTATTAAAAACTATTTACATGTTAAAATATTCAACCCAGAGCTCTTTGTTGAACCTTTTTGTGCCAGATCCTACGCTCCTATTCCTCATGACTCGAAAAAGTATATGTCCTTTCAAAGACATGCTTATTCAGTCCTGTTTTGGTGTCAAGGCGCTTAACATCCTAGAGGACAAGATGATGCGCCCTTGGTGAAAAGCCGTGGAACAAGCTTCAAGAACTCCCTTGCAGAGTGTGTCACACATCCATCTGATTGGTAGGTGGCCGATTTTAAAATTTGGAAGGCCGGGTAGGGCGCCTTCCGCACATATTCTGGAAATAATGGCGTGAATGTCATGACATTGTCAGAATACCATGATATCAGGAGTAGAATTTGTGAATTTCTATAGCATGCAGGTCCTATGAAGGTGGCTCCAGCGGCTGCGAGAGGTTGTGTGGTATGTCCGGAGGGAAGCCCAAAGAAATGTGTTGATGTCTTGGGTGTGCGTTGGGATTATCATTCGCACAACACAAAAAAGTGGGCTGGGATGTGTTGAGGATGTTCCATGAAGGTCGATCGTCTTCGATGTCATCACAACGCAGCAAGCCCGCCTTGCTTGTCGACAACATGCACGTACCCCTTCCTCTTTATTCATCTTCTTTGTCATCGTCCCACCCCACCAGCAGCACCAGGCATCCAAAGGTAGTTCTCCCCCCCTCGGTCCATACGCTCTAGCCCTTTCTTCAATTCATTCTAATCATACCATTCTGAGAGGGTTTTTTAAAACGCTAAACGCTCTGACATTGTAATTCTATTTCTAGTCACATCTTGTTCTTTTCCGCATAGCTCTCATCTAATCGATACGGCGAAATCATGTCATCGGAAACACCATCCCAAGACCCTCCTGCCGCCGCACCTCCCCCAGTAGCAGAAACCTCCTCCGGCGACAAGGAAGAGGACCTCTCCTTCATTGTAAAGTCCATCAATGACAACAAAATCCCGATAACGGTCAACCGATTCATCTCCGTGGCCGACCTCAAGCAGAAACTAGCTGACCCATCCAACATACCCGCTGACCGTCAAAGATTAATCTATTCCGGCCGAGTGCTTAAAGACGACCAGACCGTAGACAGTTACAAAATTCAGAATGGCCACACTGTCCATTTGGTCAAGGGTGCAGCTAGCACCGCTTCGGCAGCTAGAGGTGGCGTCGGTGGAAGCAGTACGTCGGCGAGTGGCACGGCTGCATCGGGCTCCAGCACAGCACAGGCTCCTCCACCTCAGTTACCAAGCATGGCCGCTGGTACAGGAATGAATCCACTATCACGACTCACAAACCACATACCGTTACCCTCGGCCGATTTCTTTGGGCCCGATGGCGGGGTAGGTTATTCGATCCTGCTGTTATCTCTTTAGTCTGCTTGGTTCTTCAGGGTGCATGCTTTAACTTTCGCCGTATCAGTCGAAAGACAGTCTCGCGAAGGATATCTAGATGCATCTTTGCCGTGCACCTGCATGCAGCCCGCCTTTTATGCATAATGCGAATATCAATATCCAATAGATCTCGGCTAATTTGTCATGCTTTCACAGATGGGGCCCCCGCCAGATCCAGAAGTACGTACTCCCGAAAAACGAGATTCATGACACCGTCTCACCTACGCATAAACGCGCGTATGCGGCACAGGTCACACTAGACGTCGATTCGATGCTAACCTTTTCTGTTTATAGCAAATGCTTAACATGATGGAACAGCCGGAGGTCCGGGCCTCTATGAATGCTCTCCTCCAGAACCCTGCCCTCCTCGACTCGCTAATACAATCGAATCCAATGCTACAAGCCATGGGACCGGAAGCACGGCGTATGATGCAGTCAGAGGAGTTTAGGAGGATGATGACCGACCCAGCTATATTTAGACAAGTAACCCAGATGCAGCGGATGATGGGAATGGGTCCGTTTGGTAGAGGAGGTGGTGGTGGCTTGTTCGGTGGGGCAGGTGCTGGCGGTGGATTCCCAGCTCCTGGAGTAACTGACCAGACACCGGTCGATCAACAGCAGCAAGGTGGGCAGAATACCACTGGCAGCGGAACGACAGCCAATGCTGGCACCACAGGGCAAAATCCTGCTGGGGTACCACCAGCAAACCCCTTCGCTGCTTTGTTTGGTGGTCCCCTCGGAGGTGGCACTACACCGCAACAAACACCTCCCCCACCATCTGCTGGCATTAATGTACAAAATCCGTTCTTATTGTTTAATCCGGCACTGTTTGGACAGCCGCAGACACAACCCCCAGGCCAGACTCCAGGCCAGACTCCAGTTTCGGGTACCCAACCGGCTACCGGCACAGATCAGCAGCAGCAGCAAGGTGGATCGCAATCGCCGCCACCCCAGATTCCCTTCAACCCATTTATGCAACCACCAAACCTAGATCAACTACAGAATATGATGCAGCTGCTTGGTATGGCGCCCGGTGGCGGTGGTGGGTTAGGCGGGCTGGGCGGGTTCGGTGGCGGTTCGCCCCCACCGCAGGATACCCGTCCGCCAGAGGAGAGGTACGCGGATCAATTAAGACAGGTATGAAGCTTCCTTGGTATTCCTTTGGCTGCAGGGGTGGTTTTAAAGACGGTCTGGGACTAAAGTTTGGCACAGTTGAACGACATGGGATTTACAGACTTCGAGCGGAATGTAACAGCACTACGAAGGAGCGGCGGGAGCGTCCAGGGTGCAGTTGAATACCTGCTGTCGAATTGAGTAACTAGTGGGTTAAAGAGAATCACAGCCACAAGACGCTCGTTTTCGGGTCGTTTCCCTTTCTTCGGTCATTCCATTCTTATAGCGAATTATTTTGTTTCTCCTATAGCCTGACATCCTTTTTCGTCTAAAGCTGCGTAAGATCTTAAGATCGATATGGGGACTTTGTGTGAAATAATAATGTATCAATATGATAAGAGATCAGAAGGGAAGGTATTGCATGTTTGACAATTGGTCTGGGGAATGGGATGGTAATAAAGCGTACTATGTCGCCGAATCTTTTCTAGTGATTGGATATTATTATTCAAACACAATTGCATATGGCTCGCGGACCTATCAAGTAGAATATGTATTCCTGGACATAAGTGCTACCATGACAATCCTAAGCATGGTTTAGAATGTATATCATTCAGGAATTTCACCGGATTCAGTGACGTCGATATCATCATTGCTTCTCATATGACTCCGTCTTACATGCACGTACGTATACTTGTGGATATATCATTGCTATTTGCCCTGCTGGATTAACTCTACGTTAGAAATTATGCTTGTGTAGTCAAATAAGTATATAATGATATAAAGATGTACAAACAATCTTCCAACGTAGCAATGTATACATGCAAGAGACCCCCCCCCTCATCGCACACTTCATTGAATTAGATCCCTCAAAACGCACATTAGTTCCGTATTTGTATTCAACAGAGGTTAAAAGAAGCAGTATACTCGAAAGAGATAGAAACGAATGTCGAGAAAGAACGAATGTAAAAAAAAAAAAAATAGATGTATGTCTGTTCTATAGCTGGATCTTATGGCCCAAAACAAAGAAAGGAAGAAAAAAGGGAAGACAAAAGAGAATTGAAACTCGCAGGTCTTGCTGTAGTGTAAAAAAAAAACTTTGGTGGTATAAGTAGACTCGGACGATGGCGAGCATGCAAAAAGGGTGAATTAGACTGTAGAAACCAGAAAGGAAAGGTCAAAAACGAACATGGGTATAAGCGTCCAACTAGGTACTGCAAAGACAAGCACTGGGACAATGTTGACAAAAACCATCCACCGTTGAACGCCGTAAAAGAGAAAAACGCCATTATCTAAACCTCACATCAATACCTAACCTATAGGGAGGTAATGAAAACAAAAGAAAATGTGTATTGGGGCCGTAGCTTGTATCCGCATCTACGCGGGAATGAACATGAGGAGATAATTAAGGGGTAATCGAGTCAGCAAGATGCCGAGGATGTAGGTAGTTTCGTGATGGCACGACTGCAGTGGTAGGGGTCGATAGAGGCATAGCCTATAGGGCGATTTGGTGATAATTTCCTTTCCTGCATGAAGGGCCGTATTGTTGGTTGAAATGCCATTCCAATTCGTATTCTCTACTCAGAAGCAGATCTAATTGCTACTATTTTGCCCTTTCGAATGAATCCGTAACCGGAAGAATGGCTGGTACTACTCCGCCAAAACTTCTGCCAGAGAATCCTCGTCTACGGGAGTAGCAAGCACCACAGGTGCCGATTTCTTTGGCATAAGTCCAAGTGGTGGTCTGTATCCCTTTGATGGCGAAACCGACACGTTCTTGATAGAGCTGGCGGCTGATTTGGTAGAACCGGCTTCTAAATTGTCACTTGAAGTAGTAATACTGCTATCGTCGGCAACCTCAACATGGCGAGCAAGGCTCGATGAGGCAGTTTCCGGAGTGGCAGCCTTGGAACCTCCAAATCGACCCCAGAGCCACGACCCCATGCCTTTTTGCTGTTTTGGAGGGCTCTTGGGAATCGATCCGCCAACAGAAGATAGTAGAAGGCGATTGTATGTCGACGAGCTATACCTCGCAGGAGTGTTCCTTGCGGTTACAGGAGTCATAACAGCCTGCAAAGTACTGAATGCACTAGTGGACGAAGTGATAGCAATTGGTGCTTTGGCGCCCTTGGGTGTCAGGTAGATATCTATTGGTGCGGTTTCGGGAGAAAGAAGGGATTCATGGGAAGCGGAGCGAACAAGTTTTCTACCAGGAATCGTGGTAGCAAGAAACGGAGACGGCGTGCTGAGTTCAAAGGCGTCAGGAATATCGCTTTCCTCTTGCTCATTCTGAGGGGTTGAATCAGCATCGAATTGAGGCGAATCTCCAGAGCCTGTCACATCCAGCTCTTCTGCAGGCGAATTGTCTTCAACTGAAGGCTCGGGGGCATGAATATCCGGAAGGTCCTCTTCATTTAATGCAGAGAATGGCGGGTTATTAAAACTTGAATGGTGTCTTCCATGACTTCGTCTCTTTTCCACCGGGATAGGGCTGCTTGGGATGCCTGGTCCCGTAGATCCCGCACTCGTGGGTCTGGAATCGTCGATGTTAAAGCTGCGATCAAATATGGACGAGTCTCTGTACGTCGAAGGTGCTGTATCTGAGAAGACAGTGTTTGGAAACGACGAGGACCGAGTATGGCCACCATAGGAACTTGATTGGACAGAAGATCGTTTTGAAATAGAGCCTGTAGACTCGAAAGGCACCCAGGCTGGTGGGGTGGGGCTTTGTGGGGCGGATGCCTTGGAGGATGAGCCTTTAGCGCGTCGCTTGACTTTGCGAACGCTCCCCTTCTCTTTCGTAAGAACATGGTGATGGTGATGAACATGAAGCTCCTGGGAGAGCTTCCTGTTGTACCCATCAAATTCATAGGACAAAGGAGATCGCCCAAGTTCTGAAGGTTCGGGTCGTGCCTGGAGCAGGACCTGTTCCCTCAAGGCACCAATCTCATCTTGGGCAATCATGAGCATCTGCCGTAACTCGGCAGTCCCCGCTTGCAATTGTTGGTTGTCCTGAAGGATTTCTTTCATAAAATTTGATATTGCTGCACCCTCTAGTTTAGAGGCTGGGAAATGAAGATCCCTTATCGATTTTCGTGCTGATATCTTGCTGACGAGTTTCTGGGTCTTTACTTTGTCTTGTATATATTCGTTCTCTAATCTGTTGTACTGGTCTTGCAAATCCGCGACCTGCTTCTCTGCTTTCTGCCATCTAGCGGCGGCATTGCGTTCATCTTCCAATGTTATGCTAAGATTCCTTCGAAGGTCTTCCTGTTCGGTCTCCAGGACACTAAGTTGTGCTTCAAGGATTTCTGCACGAGCAGCCCGTGCACCAACACGATCTAGTTCGGCTCTCGTATCATCTAGATCAGCTGTTAAGTCTCTGACCTTGGAGTCGGCCTGCGTGACCGATTCGTTGAGAGTCTCGAGTTTCTGTGACAACACATTCCTCATGGTCAGCACAATGCAAGGGTTTGGCGCATTGGAATGCGGGATGTCGCAAAGGACACTCACGGTCAAAAGATCCCGATTGCTCTCTATG
>LDUD01000034.1:153757-172540 GCA_012184295.1 Dactylella cylindrospora
TTTGATGGCTTTTGGGAACTTGGCGACGACAACAGATGAGATGGGGATTATATATTCAGCATGAAACTGGGGTACGACTTCCGACAGCTAGGAAAGGGGTTTGGGACATCAAAGATCCATATGTGGATATTCCTGGGGCCTGGAGATGAATATTTCATCGAGGAGACGCTGCTAAGCCGCTAGAACGCTTAAGAAAGAGCTGGGAGATGCGAAATCTGAAGTTGGATGGCAAGCTACAATGGAGCTAGGACTAACATGCACACCTTATCACGCAGTGATGTCCTGCACCCAGGTCAACCCAACGTCTCCAAGCAAAAGCTCCGTGAAATCCTTGCTTCAACCTACAAGGCCGATGTCCAGACCGTCTCCGTCTTTGGTCTCCGAACACAATATGGTGGCGGCAAGTCCACCGGTTTCGCCCTCATCTACGACTCGTTAGATTCGTTGAAGAAGTTCGAGCCACACTACAGACTGGTGCGATACGAGCTTGCTTCCAAGATTGAGAAGGCCAGCAGACAGCAGCGTACGTTATACTCGATATTTTTGATATAACAACCATGGGATCTGGAGGAGAGTCTGCTAACAAATTTTATAGGCAAGCAACGCAAGAACAGAATGAAGGAGACAAGAGGTACCGCAAAGACAAAGGCTGGCTCCAAGGACAAGAAGAAGAAATAAGCGGTTTCCTTTTCTCTTCCCTTCCTTCTTCTCCGTTGTATATTGTTCAACCTTTTTCGCTTTTTTTCTACCGTTATATAGGTACACTTTTTTTTTTTAACACGGCGAATCTCATCTGTTCTTTTCCTGTGTCAGGGCTCTGGGGATTACATCGCATTACATCATGTTACAATAACGCCTCCTTATTTCCTCCATAATCATTCCCTCTCCGGGGGGTAGAGTTTTGTTGTGTCTATACCAATGAAGACTCGCTTTCATGACTCATACGACATTGGGTAGTCCCAATCCCGATACTGCATTTCTTGTGTATAGCATATCCTATGTTCCGCATCATATATGTGTGGAAAAGGAAATCCGAATATTGTCGATTCGTCTGTCATATGGCCACTTTCTTCGTAAACTTTTAACATTGACGAGATAGGTGACTTTTTTTTGCACTTACTCTTCGGGGTATCAAATGAAATGTTTCTATATACAAGCATTGGGATATGCCATTTTTGTCATGGCATCCGTATGGTGTAAATCTTGATGGGAGTATCACTCCCGTAGTACCACAACCGTCTATCACCTGGTTCCAAGTTCCGGAAATCAAACTTCAAATCCAAATTTAGCAGTCTTTCAAACTCTTTTATCGTTTCCTCATTCCGTATCGTAGCAGATATGACCGCTCTTGCATCTTTTTCCGTATTCCTGCCCAGTAGGGCTTTTAACGTGTAAACTAGATCTCCCAAATCCCGGCTATCGTATGTAATATCACCACCGATAATGAGATCCCACGGCTCCTCGTATATTCCATTACCTGATTCAGATGGACCCCAAAGAAGCTGAGATACGCCCATGTTTCTATCGCTCTTGTTTGGCGAGTTAAGCTCTATATTGGTTCGTATGGACTCGCACACCCTTTCATCGCCATCGGTAGCTAGGACCCGCACTGCCTTGAGCTTAGAGAGCAGAATCGAGGTAAATGCTGTTCCAGCGCCGAGTTCCAAAATTCTACACTCTGATATAGGTTTGCCGCGGTTGTCTCTGCTAGAAGAGAGAAAGTACTCGCCGAGGGCTAGTGCTGCTTCCCATGTTCTGGAACCGGTGTGACCGTCTGCCGATAGGAGAGATTTCCGCTCCGAGATAACTATATGCTCTTCTTTTCCAGAAGGTAGAAGGTCGGAGGGGATGGTATATGTCACATAAGTAGGTTTTGTAATATCGGTATAGGATTGAGGAGTGGAAAGATGGGTGGAATAAAGCGTTAATATGGAGTCGTGTATTTCCTTTGAAACCACCTGTCAGGCGTGGGAGAACCAAAGTTGAGGAGCTAAGTGAATATTCATAGATACCTCATCCTGACCGAGATTCGACTGTAGTTTATCAATTAGAAATTTTAGGAAACGACGGGCGTATGAAGCGGCAGGAGGGTATTTTGTTGCAGATTCGCTCAGGATTGTGTTGAATAGTGCATCTTGAAAGTCCCATGTGACTTCGAGCGGGATGAGGCTGTCGAATGGGATTTTATCTGCTGGGACTGACTGGAGATAGTAACCTTTTAGTCTTGAGATCTGACTAGAGTTCATTTTTCATTTATTTCGTTAGGATCCCTGAGCTTCATTTACTCCATGGCAGTATTATAGAGTCGTGTGGGACTATTTTGAATTTTTTGTTCTCAGAGTCGTTTCCTGGGGCAGTTGGGGCTGCAGCTGCCGCCCAGGCAGGCCCCTCTTCCCCAAACTAGGCCTGGCTAGACCAGGCTGAGCTGGGACGGGTTGGACGCGGCTCGGTTGAGTTCCGCTGCAGCGCTGCCCCAAATTTCCCTTCAAACGAAATCGTGCCTGAAAATTTCAGCTGTTTATGTTTTCTTATTTATCACACCACCCTTCTTCATCCCGTCCTCCTTTATCAACGCGACCTGATCGCGCATCCGTCCGCTTTACTCGATTGCATTTCCAATCCCGAGGAGACAGTCTTTACTATCTCTACTAGTCTTACCATTTTAGACTAAATCCGATGCATATTCCCTTCATTCTTTACCGAAACGAACTTTAATCATTGCATGATAACGTTAGTCGTATAATCAGAGTTCTCGACTCTCATTTCGACCTTTATCTTGGTCCCGTTGAACAGACTTACCCCGCCAACCTCGTCAACCATGCGGCGAGCACGGCTTACCATAAACCGACGCAACCTCCCTGCGGCCCGAATACTTTGGCCAGTAGGAAACAAAATCTCCCAAGATCCCCGATACTCCGTATACGACCTGCTAAATGACATCAACGTCATATTCCCACTTGATAATTTCAACATTGGACTCGAAGACTACGTCGTAGAGCTGCAAGGATGCGAGTTGGTACATTTCATGCCAATTGGAGAGTTGATTGGGGATGGCGACGAGATTACGATACGACCGTTAACCACAACGGAGTCACGAGAGCATCTTAAGGGCGGAAGAATACAAATAAGTACCAATGGGAAGAAGTTGCTTGATGGTGTGCCGTTCGGGAGGAATTTTATAGTACCCGCGCGGGACCGACCTACGATAGATATAGAAGAACCTCCCGCAAAACGGCAGAGAACCTCATCTGGTACCCAAGACAACGAAAATGATCCGTATATCTATGGCTCGCAGCCTTTAATTGGCGACGTCACCACCCCGAAAGCAATAACTGCGACGAGGCCTAAGACTGGATCAAGCTCAAAGAGTGTTCATTTTGAAGATAAAACGAAAGGGGCGGGTGGTTCAAGTGCTCTAGTTATCGCCGACCTTGATGACGACGACGAGTCAGACCTATCAGACGAGGACTTCGATCCTGGTGATTTTGACGAGGACGAGGACGAGAGTGATGAATCAGAGGCGGAAGAAACTAGCGGCGACGGTGATGGGGAAAGGGAGGCTATTGGACGGGGGGAGGCTAAAGCGAGGGCGAAAGGAGTTACTAAGACGCAGATTGTAGAGGCGAAAGAGCAGGAGGATTCTGATTCTTCTGAAAGCTCCACCGACTTGAGTGACTCGGACTCGGACTCCGATAGCTCATCCTCAGGGGATTCGGGTGATGCGTCCTTGGAAAGCTCAGAGTTGTCGGGTTCATCTGATGGTGATAGTTCGAGTTCTAGCGATTTGTCTGATGCCGACTCCGATTCCGATTCCGATGAATCCGAGCTAGAAAGCTTGCCTGAGGAAGTTTCATCTAAAGTTTCGCAGAAAATTCCAAAGCCCTTGTCAAAGCCAGCTCCTATAACCAAGACTCCTCCGTTCGAGGGCACCTCTAGCACAAAGAGTCGGAATAAAAGAAGGCGTGAAACAAGGTCTTTGAACCGTCTGATTCGGCTCCAAATCCTTCCTGCTGGATCAACTAAGGCTGATCTATATGAATGGAGAGAGAAAAACATGCAGCAAAGTTCGGGTGCTGCTGTCGGTGCCCCATATGGAGAAGAGAAAGCTGAACCTAATAAGCTTAATGATCTAAAAGAAGCCGAACCTGATGTAGCTATGAGTGGCGCAGCCCATAGTGGTGTCAGCAATGCCGATTCAATTCCAGGCAGACGGACCGAAGGTCCTCACCCAGTTGAAAGCCAATCGCCTACTTACACTCCTTTGGAACCATTAGAAGTCGAGGTTGAGGAGATGGAGGTCAAGTTGGGTGTCCCGGGTGACTCTCAGTCACAGTCAGAGTCAAACCCGAAGGCTCCAGTGTCTAGTGAAGCGTCGTCATCTCCTATTGGTAACAGGAGAGGCCGTCCTGTTGCATCCGATGCCGCGAAGAGGTTGATATTTGGCGGGCTGGGTCTTCGCAAACCACGAAATGAAGCCGAAGACGAGAAGCTCAGGTCAGACTGGAAGAGGGCAAACGCCAAGTACGTCGGGAATAAGTCTAAAGGTTTCCTAGAGTCTATGGTAGGCAAAGAAGGTGTTCACTCGAAGTTTGATGAGAACGGTGATGTGTCTTTGATGGAACCTGAAAGCGGCCCACAAGCGGAGGTTGAAAACCCGGATGCCTGGAAGCAGCAGATCAAGCTTTCTGCCGTAGAGTGCGACGATGACTGCTATGATGGTAGTGGGGACCGGCTACCAACACCATCATTTCCATTTGAGCAGCAGCAGCTTTGGAGAAACAGTGACAATTCAAATCGCGCCAATAAGAAAGGGAAACAGAAGAAGAATAAGAGAAAGCGGGACCAAGAAACCTCTTATGAAGAAGACAACTGGGATGCTAGTTATTACGATGACATTCCCATGCAGGTTGATACTGCTCAGAATCCTGAAGTAGTTGAGAGTAGTCAGCCCGAAATGGACGATATGCCACCAGTACCTAGTAATCTTTCTGAGTACCCGGAGTTGCAGCGTCAAGTTCTCCCAGAGTCCATTGTGGTTTTCAAGAGATTGACGATGGATAAAAACTATGCGCCAATATACCAACAAGTCACTGCAAAGGTCCTTTCCATTGATGGGGACCATATTAGAATTCAGCTCGCTAAAAGAGACTGCCCTGAGTTCAGATACGACGAAGAGACTGGGGAAAAGTTATATGGGCCGTTGCATATGCCAGGTACGGAAGATGAAGATATGGAGAATGGCATTGAAGAGATTGAGTTCGACCAAATGATGGAAGGAAGGGTTATTAGGGATGGGGTTGCTCCTTCACAGAACCCCGAGATTATTATTGAGGAAGAGGGAAGCGAGAGGGTCCCTGAAACAATCCACGGCGATGACAGTTTAGATAAGGTATGACAGCAATTATGTATAGATGGTGCATCTGTGTATATTGATCTAATGTTCATCCTCTGTATTTAGGATAATGGCAACGCTGAATTCGCTCCTCACGACGATGCTCATGGTGGCAGTCAAGACTCCCAAATGGCGGATGTTCAAGAGAACGCCGAATTGCCTCCAGATGAGAATGATCTCAGTAGATTTTCTGGCGTTGTACAACAATCATCTAGTTTTCTTGACCCCCATTTTCAAGTCAATGGGTCGTGCGGGTATGGCCATTCAGAGACATCTCATGATTCTGACCACGAAATGGGCGAAGGAGAACAGGCCGACGAACAAGATAAAGAAGATTACGGCAATGATGATGGGGCTTTTGACAGTATTCCATCGCACCAACTGGACCGTTCCAAGTACAGTAATTCTGGCGTTAATACTACCCAAGAGGAAGAGGTGGAGTTGCCATCAAGCACGGAGGCGCATAGATACGACGATCTGCCATCGCAGGAGTACCCTAATATAGTTTCTAGCCAAGCCCGTTCTCGAACTTCGTCAAGCCAGCCGTTTAACACTGCTCCCGAAGCGAGAAGCGATAGTCGCCAACCGGAAGAGCCGTCCATACAAGTAGTGGGCACCCCGGACCCTCTCATCCCAGATTCGCCAAGACCCGAGTCTATCGTTGGCGAGAATTGGGATCTTTCTGTCGATATCTCCGCACTTGAACCAGCTGAAGTCGGCAAAATCAAGAAAATGGTGAAGGTTAAGAAAGAATGTCCTGAAGACACAGATATACTTCGAGAAGTTTTGAAACCGTTTCATCATCCATCAGAACTTGGCGACGAAGAACCCAACATCAGCGTCGATATATCGTCTCCGGCGTCACCTGTTGTGAAAAGGGAGCGTTTCAGCACCCAAGAAGCGCTCGAATCGCCGATCGCAGCGCTGCAGGATATCACGGAACGATCTGCTAATAACAACTATATCGGGAACGGCTTGGATGCTGGAGAGGACGGCGATGAGGGCAACAGCTCTATCGGACCTGGATCTGGACTTGGTAATAACCAATCATCATCTTCCATCGCTAAGGACTTTGCTTCAATCCCAAATTTCCAGGTATCTGACGACTCGTTTAAGCTACGACGCAAAACAGGTGCACTATTTCATAGGAGGCCGGGCGGCGGCGGCGAGGACGATAAGAAGGGTTTACCGCGGCGGAAGGAGGATGACGAAAGTGATGACGCGGACGGTGAATTTTCGATCCCATCAACGATGCCAGTTCGATCTATGACCAGCGGGAAGACTGCCGTCAGCGGGCGGAATGATACTACGAGGAAGGTTTCCGCGAAGAAGCGTCCAGAGCTAGTTACCATCGATAGCGACGATGAGTTCTACAAACCTCCTCCACGTGCAAGCTTGGAGATTATTGGCGGTGATACGGGACCCACTAAGCCAGGACAGCCAAGAATGAAGCCGCAACTTATAAAACGGCGTATTGTATCAAGAAGGAGCGAGTCGGTTGTTCCAGAAGGAAGTCAGCCGAAGCCTGTGTCTCCGCGGGAATGAGGCTATTACATCGGATTTATAAGACAAGCCGCTAGTATGCTTGGGTGTGGCCTTTTAATACATATTTTTGCTTTGCGGTATTGCATGGGATTATGTGGTGTTCTTACCATGTATTATTATTCTTACCATTCCTCATTTTTATGGCGTTATTGATAGGCGACGTGGCGTTGGTACGATAATTAGTTGGATTCAGTATTTTAGCGGACTTGCGATAATCTATCAATATAGTTCTGCCAGGCAGTGGACAGACACCTTTCTTGACCAAATGATGTGTAGTGTTACAATAATTTACAAATATGGATATCATGACTTCGTGAGTATGTACAGAGTTATCCTTTCAAAAGAGACCTAGTGAGCCTCGAAGGAAGATCATTCCGATGCTAGAGTTTCAACCAGATCCTCCTGTTAAACTTGGTTGATCCAGTTCAACCTTCCCATGTTGCCAATGCTATGCGGCATCACTTCGGCCGATCCCCGCTCTGACTAACCGGTTGCACCTTTTCATACTCCTCCCGCAACTTGGCCGATAATTCAAAGTCTAGCGCTCGCTCTCGTTTGATTCGCTGGCGTTCTTCGTCGCGGACGACACCTTGGTGCATTGCCTAGTCAAAAGTAACCATATTTAGCTGAACTGGCTTCTTGAGTGAAGAGGAGACTTGTACGAGATGTTGGGTGTTTAAAGCGTACCTCACGCTCGGTGACTTGGGTGTTGTGGACGGCGACGACAATGATGCCGGTGATGGCCGTGACGAGGCCGAGCGTTACTTTTGAAGCTCGCGACATTGTGGGCGGCTTTTTTCGAGGGGTGGGAAGAGCGAAAGAATGTCGGTTTATAACATTATATTAAATCTATCTTAAAGCTTGGTCAATAATTCATGTCACTAGAGTAGTACAAGCCTTTATCTAGGACCTTTTAACCCACAATTGAACGAGATATTCCGGCTCTCAAAACTCGGAGAGCTTATAGGATGCACCCGCTCTTCTATCTTTTTTGGAGGTTAGAAAAATTTAAAGTTATCCCGGAGCCTGCAGGTTGTGCCAGGGATCTTTAATCGTTTAGCGTGGGGAGCTTTGACGAGGGGGGGAACCCACCAGACTGAACCAACTGGGCAAAAACCGCCGACTGATATCATTTCCCTTTCTCTCCCTCCATCCCTCGCAGTCTCATTCATATCGTAAACTCCTCCGCCCTCAGCACTCATCTCGACGCTTCTGAAGTTCCCCTGCTCCTCACCTCCGATCTACTAGCCTCGAATCTCCTTAAACTTCCTTCTCCTCTTCCATTAATAAATATGGTACGTCATCTCACTCAATTGATCTCGTCTGAGCAGCTAGCACGAGCTAACCGTTGATTCGTCACCACCCGCAGTCGGCGCAAAACTCCCAGGGCAAGATTCCTGCACACCTACTACTAAAATCTTGGGAATTTCACCGAGGGCACCGTATTCTAACTGCTATGGGACCTGGACAGGCATTCAAACCCTCTTAAACGCTGAACAGGATGCTCAGAAGATAGTGCAAAAAGGTTCGTAGGCAGCACCCTGCAATAACCCCACCATTCTATATGCTAACTTCTGCTCATCGGTTACAGCTCGAACGTGTATGTTTGCCCACGCTCCTACCCGGTACTACCATGCGTACAGCTCTATCGATTCTAATATGACAATATAGATCGAGTTCAACGCGTCAAGGACGCCCGTTCGGAAGCTCAGAAGGAAATTGAAGAGTATAGACAAAAGAAAGAGGAAGAGTTCCAGAAATTTGAGGCGGAGGTGAGAAATTCCCCCGCAAACCTTTCCCGGTCTCCGGAAATTTGCCCATTTTCAACTCGATCGGAACATACAATTCTACCAATGGCTATACTAGAATATCTCACTAACTGTACATCACTATGACCTAAAATACAGCACACCGGTTCCAACATCCTCGCCGAAAAGGAAGCGGAGAAGGAAATCGAAGGAAAGCTGGTAGAGATTGAGGAAGCGGGGAAGAAGAGCAGGGATCAAGTTATTTCAGACTTGCTCGCCGCTGTTACGACGGTTAACGCTGAGCCGCATATCAACAGCAAGGCAAAATAAACGTCTTACCTTTTATTCCGGAGGAGGTTAAAGCCTTGGGGAGTGCTAGTTAGGGAGAAGGTATACCAGCTTGTGTTTTAGTAGCTTGGGTTCATAGATGGATTACTTGTAGTCTTTCAGTCTCTATCTTGGTTTGCTATAGCATATGAAGTTAGCGGAATGACATATTTTCATGTCTCTTTGCTCAGAGTATTCTCACTCAGCCTGTGCGAGGCGAGCCATTCCGTGGTCTCGGGGTTTCAACTTGTAGGGATACAGCCCGTACGATCTAAAGCCTACTAGTATACTAGTTATTGATTGCGGAAAAGCTAGGTGAAGATGTAAATGGCTAGTCTATTATTAGATATATTTTATGTACAGTCTATTTGTTCGAAGAATGAGCTGGTATATATGCCTTGATATAGAGGAAAGCCTGAAAGCGTATAGAAGAAGATTTTATATCTGTCCCGACATATTACTCCTAAGTTACCTTCTCAGTAGCAGCTTTGGTTCCTTCTTTAACGTCTACCGCCGCGGAAGGAGGTGTCAACGGTGCTGCCGACGATATATATTCTCCAGTCGGTGTGGGCTCTGTTGGTCGATGGGATGGATCAGAAACCTTCTCCCCGAGTCCAGACTCCTCGACGGATTCCGAGTCTGCGTTTGCGGCTGCGATTTCAGCTGCCTTCTTCTTCAAGTTCCACGGCAAGTCATTCTTTGTGATCTTGCCGCCAGTGTACCATACCTAGGGTACCGCGAGAAAGAAATTAGCATCATACCGTAGAGGAACCACAGCAAATAGGAAAATATGAAACTCACCGTAACCATAGACGTTAACAAGCACAGCATTCCAAATATCAGCACCATCGTGTTCCACCCAACCGCATCATTCACAAACCCTCCAAGCAGCGGTCCAACCACAGACCCCACAGACCACGCAATATTAAACAAAGCATACGCCTGTGCAAAAGCACCCTTATCGCCAAATATCCCCGGCGACGCCTTCTCAAACTCCACCACGGATGCGCTAATCTCCCCCATAGCGCCCGGCATGGATCCTGATATAAAAGCCCCAATGAAAAATAATAGAACGCAAAGGAGAACTATATGCCCCACTACAGGCTTCGACGGGAACCGCAAGAGTATAAACAACGGCGTGCAGAGAAAGAAAGCGCTAACGACGAACCATCTCGGGCCGTATTTATCCGAGAATCTTCCTGCGAGCGGGGCGAACAAGGAGGGTATTATGATGGCGAGGAAGAGTAACCCTGCAGCTGTAGAGTTGAAATTGAACGAGTTTTTCACGCGGAGGGGCAGGATGGCGTCGAAAGCGCTAAATATGGTACCCAGCATGATTGTAATCAGGAGGGAGTTTAGCTGACGGGGTGATTTGAGGAGGAGAATCATGGCCGGGACGCGAGATTTTTTGCGACGGGGGACGTTGGTTATTGTGCTAAGCATTACGTCGCGGATGTTGTCTTGGTTCTTAGGGGAGACTCTCTGGCCGGTGGGGTTAGTATTTCCAGATGTTAGAGAATCCGCTTGAGACGGTTCTTTAAGCCACTGCTCTGCTGCCTTCTTTTCGATGACGAGGAGTCGCATGATGATGTCTAATCCAATCTGGTAGAACATTTAGCTATGTTAGTCTTCCTCTAGTTTCAAGGATGAACATTAGCATTGTGGGTACTTACGACGCAGAAGGCTAATATGAACACAGCAAAATATCCTGCCTTTTCGTAAATGACGCCGCCAAACAGAGGACCCAGAGTCGACCCCGCAGTCATGCCGATGGAGACTACTCCCATGGACTGCGCTTGTTCCTTGGCTGGAACGGTATCTATTACCAAAGCAAGACCTAGAATTCATGTTAGCTAGTGCTATTCGTGGAGATAGTTAAATAGTGTAAACTTACCGACGACCCATATACAACCTCCAGACATTCCCCTGCAATATTCCTATTAGTATAAGCACAAGGTATCTCAAGGGATATCTTTTGATTCCGGAAGGCGGGTTCGTACTGTATCAGGCGAGCAACAATCAATATCGCGATTGAGTTTCCTACTGCAAACATGGCTGTTGAGGCGGCTAGGAGAATTAATCCCCATAACTATAGAATATGTTAGATATGTTCCTCGAGAATGGCATCGCGATAAGTTTTATACTATACTTACAAATGGAGCCCTACGATATTTCGTATGATCTTTATGTCCAATTTTACATTTTAGCATCACCAAATCTTCCTTTTGCGTATGTGTATATGGATATTGCGTTGTCGTTACTAACCTGCAACATATCCAAAGACCGCTGCAGAAGTAAAAATAAATAAATTAGCCATCATCTTCGGATGTAGAGAGCTATGTGAAGAATTGGACAAAGTCCATATTCGTTAAAAATATATTTTAAAATGGGATACTTACGAGAAGCAACCAGCAATCCGGCGCCGTAGACCGCCAGCATCACAGATATCCATCCTTGCACCGAACTTTCCTCGACATTTGCTCTCTCGGTCAAAGCGAATGGCCTATATTAATACAATGCAACCAGTCCAGAAGAGGTCTCAGAGTTAGCACTAACTGTTCCACTAAAATCCATAAAGGCCCGCGAACCGAAATCGTGTAACCATGGTGCTCTAAAACATGCGAAACCAGGTTGTCGGATCCGGACCGCTTGGGCGCAATGTGCTTCTAGCTTCCCCTACGCGAGGAATATCAAGTAAACCGGAAAGGAAATAAAAACTTACACAACGGGCACGATGATGGAATATAGCAGAATATCCACAAATATACCGAAGCCTACTGTCGCCAGGATAAACCATTTATTCGATCGCCAATCCAGTCCTGGCGGCCTTTTCCCGTTCTTCGTCTTTTTGGATGTCAAGAATGCGGCTGTTCGCCTGACCCATGGCGGTGCGCCCATTGTGTTGGCCAAGGTTCCTCCCCTTAACTAGAGCCAAAGGCGGCTGGATGTTGAAGAATACGGAATACTCTGGGTAAAAAAAAGCTATATGCTATAAACAATAGAATTCCATATCGAAAATATGCATTAAAACTGTATATACCGAGGTACAGTTATAATATATTATAGCTAGAGTATAAAATCCAAGAAGCAGGACTGACTCGAGTGTGCGGAAACCTTTAAGCTTAAATGGACCTGGGGAGCAACTAGCAAGGCTTAAATTTCTAACGGTCGGACTCTCGCAATGCAACGTCCGCAGCAATACCAAAGACGCTAACCAAATATCGAAATTTGGGGAAAGGAAAGGAAAAAAAAAAAATCCCAATTAGCAATTTTCAGCAAAGGTTCTCGGTAACCCGGTGCGCCAGTGACCTTGATTACCTAAATCCAGAGCATTTCGTCGTCATTCACACGGCCTTCTGCGAACTGGCGCTCCGTCTTTGTGCACCAAATTACCTAACGGACGCCACTTAGATAGGGTAACGAGACCCGAGCTCCAGCATAAACCTAGGCCTGGATTTTAGGGCCAAAAACTCAAAAAAATGTCGCGACTACTTAAGTAATCAAAAAGATTGCCAACGTTCTGGATCGTTATTACGACTTCGGCCCGATTATAAACCGGCTATCGGAGGCAGTTCATGAAACTCTCCTTTCTCGCCTATCTTATATGTTGCTATAACATTGTATTCTATGTTACATAATATACATATGCAAACACGCATATGGGGCCCGAAAGCTTGCCATCTAGTTATTGGGCACAAAACCCGAAGCTTTACCTTGTGAACGCCTGTATTCCCATGCATATCCCACCGTAATTAAAAACGCCTTGTATTCCAAATAAACCACTTCACACCCGCTATCGACGGAGACTTTCTTCTATTGGCTAGTTTCCAATCACCGTTACATCCAAACCTTCATGAACGGGCTTAGATTTTCACCCTGCTGCAACTGCCATGCCCTACTCCCTTCTTGATGCTGAATAATTCGAACTCCCTGCTCGCTCGCATACTTGAGAAGATCCTCGGAAACTCTCTCAACACCGTTCATAACTACCTCTTCGAGATTGTTGCTTTTACTGTTGCTGATTAATTGATATGTCCCGGCACCCTTTACTGACGTCGAAGATGCGTCCAGCCGCTTAAGATGCTGGAGGTGGTACAGCGATGCCATCGACTTGTTTGAGAAATCGAAATCCCCTTCGATAGAAAGTTCTTCGAGGCTGCTTAGAGAACCCTTCATCAGGTAGTTATCCGCGAGATAGTGAAAGCCCACGTATTTCGACCACCCCACTCGAAGGTGCGTTAGTCGATTATCAAAAGGCGGTACAAGTTCTGTGAGCAGCTGTCCCGGTATATTTGACTTTGTAACGTTGAGACGTTCGAGATTGCGAAGCGTCTCTTGGTGTTCCGCTGTGTTAGCTCCTCCTGTGATCGTGGTGCAAGCCAGGTCTAGGATTCTCAAGCTCCCAGGATACGCGATAGATGACGCTGATAGTTTGGAATTTCGACAGACAAATATCTCCAATTTCTCAAGAGGTGTCATATCAATCTGGTCGCTCGGGCATGTTATCTTGTTCAGCTGGAGCTCCTGGACGCTGGGAAGTATTTCAACCAGCTCGTCCTAGAAAGTATATGAGGTTAGCACCCAAGTAAATTAGGTCTCGAATGGACGTCCCGTACCAACGCTACGAGGCGGTCTCTCGCCTTTGAATCCGCCTCCGCAAAATTAATCAGCACCCTCTTCAAAGTCGTGCACGGCTCCCTCTTCCCCAATTTTAGCATCCCAGCCTTTGGCCCCAACTGCCAGCACTCCAAATGCTCCAGCGGAATCTCCGAGTTCAACAACGTCTCCAGCGTCGTAAACGGAATCAAGCAATTCAAAATCAAAATCCTTATGCTCTTCGTCAGACTCATCGCGTGGGTCAACGAGCTTCCAAACATCCCATCCATCAACCTCAAGTACTCCAAATCCTTGCACATGCTGACCATATCAATCAATGTCGTATCGTTGAACCCTTGTATCCGGTTGATCACAGCCTTTGTAAGCGTGTACTTTGACTTTTTGATGCAATTCTTAAGCGCATCTCTTTTCACCGGTTTCTTCGCGCGCGAGAAGTCCAGCAGCGACCAAAATCGTGCATTACTCGAAATAACCGACTGCCAGGTCTTCGACACGCGCTGCATGGCGACGATATTATGGAAAGGGACGTATTCCATGACCATTTCCAGGAGCTCGAGGGGGAGAACCTGCATTGGGTCGAAACGGTTCTTGACGGCGGCTTGCATGGCTTTGTTTTGCTTTTCCAAGGCCTTTTCAAGCATCCCTTTCAACAGGTCGATATGCGGGTCCGATGGAGCCACATGCTTGAGACCGAGCTTGTAGATGTCGACGGCAACAGTGGTCTTATCCATCAGGTGCAGAACCTTTCCGGCTCGCAGGTATCCCTTGGGGTTTGTCTTTTCGTGCTTCATCATGGTTTTCGCATCGTTCAGGGCGGGCTTTAGTTGCTCCGTTTTCTCGTAGATTGCTGCTCTTCCGTCTAGTAACGCCATGAGGATCGGTGGCTGCATATTTATAGCCTTCGTGGGGGAAATGGGTATTAGTATATACGTTCAAGCATATTAGGACTGCTACTGGTGAGTACGATACCTCTGTAAACTTGTCAATGGCGACCTTGTAGTTCCCCCTGCGGTAAGCTGCTTTTGCTTCCGCCTGTAGCTTCTCAGCTGCGGCGAGCTGGACATTAGAAGTCTCAAATCGCATGGTTGGACGAGGATTCAAAACGGGTCGTATATTTAACGCGGAATCCAAAGATTTGCAGAGCAGTTGGACATACTTGCAAGGTTAGGCAGCGGACGTTATTGTTTTGCTTAGTCTCTTTATGCTGGGGAGACGTGATCGGGTCTCTGTTATGCTTGGCTGCATGGGATGCCATCACAAACCGTGTTTTCAGCCCTCAGCCAATCGGAGGTTACTATCAAACCGCATTAGCCCACACGGCAACACAGCGGTCAAAACTACCTTGACATCTGGTATCACAATATCCTTATTCCTTTGGCTATGAAGAGATGCTTCTATAGGATTAAAATACAATCTTGGGTATAGAATATGACTGTACAAAGTTTTAGATAAGACATCGTAACCGATATCGACGGTCAAGGCACCAGGTTGAATTTTTATGCAAGAAAGTCACACAATAACTTGGAGAACTAGTACAATTGAATGGGAATGGAAAAACAACAAAGGTCTCCAGAATCAACTATGCAAATATGCACGATAAAGTTAACCCGTCCCCTATGTATGCCTAACTCAGGTTATGAAAAGTACGGGTAGAAGAGAATATTAATAACCATATTCTCCCTGTTGTTCCTATTTTTAAGCCAGAATCATGAAAATCGAGAAGAGCAGAATCAAATTCGTAAAACGAAACTGGTACGTGCGAAAGAGACAGACATCAAATATTGCAATGCAGTGAATGAGTAGAAATAGTGGAACACGGAGGAATTTTGAGAGTCTCTGAAACGAATCGAATATACGAAGAACCAAGCAAGCATAATCGAAGGATTAAGTGTATGCACAGCAGAAAGGACAAGACTGGCAATATTTCCAAAGAACAATTTTTTAACATCCTGATAACCATGAGTGCGAAGGCGTAAAAAAAGAAAAACAAAGAACATTCGTAATCCATCATAAATTCAGGAATAGCAGACCACACGAGTACCCATTGACAAAAACCTCAGATGATCCGAGTAAGAAGAGTAAGAACGGCGCCGTGGAACGAAATCATTTTTGGACTTTTTGCTGGGAAAACGAAGTTCGACAAGAAAATCCGAGAAGCGACGAGAAACGAAAATATTTTCCGACGGTAAATGCGGGGAGTCGTAAGACGTTGACAAAAAAAGTAAATTCGCAAATTAACTTTTTCCTATTGAGCGTAAACGCTCAAGAATGGACGGCTGTCGATTTCCAAACGGTCCGCGAGGCCATCAGCGTGAGCAGCAGACATTTGATTCAACTTGTCGACGGAGAGGATCTCCGTGGGTGGGATCGGGTTCTGGATGGCGCCTGGCATTCCAGGAGGTCCGGCATTATTGGCAGGAGCTTCACCTTCAGGCTTTGAAGAGTAGACGGGATATGCATTGGGACTATATGATTGCAAGATGGAGAGACACGCACACCAATGGGGAGCGGGAGGAAGTCATGTGGTTAGCCATACTGTCAAGTTATAATAAGTGGAGTAGGAAGTAGGGAGGAAGGAAAGGAAGGGTAAGAGGAAGAAATCGGTGGGTTCGGCTACGTGGGTTTATATCCTTCAAATGGGCGACGACACGCGAGACAACATGCCTAAATACATACTGCAATCCGTATAGTGAATTATATAAGGAAAATAATATATGGTTAAGATGGAGAGTATAGAAGTAGAGATAGAGAGTGAAGAATCTTTTTCATTCTGATATACCTTTTTCATGTAAACAGAGGATATCTCGATATATGCCATGAGGGGAAAAAGACGGGAAAAAAGTTGTATAATAGTGGAAGGAAATAAATAAAAAGGAAAAAAAAAAGTGGGGGAAAAAAGAAACAATCTGAAATAATGGAGAAGGCAGAAATCCCGAAAACGACGTAGCAAAGGGGACAGACGAGAGTAAACAGTATCATAGAACCAGATTTTTGAGCACCCCTTTTTTATAAAGAATCAGACAAGTAACGCGGCGGAATTTGTTCGTAGAACTGCATGCATCATCAACCCGAGTCCCGTAGCCCATTAAAAGGAAAGCAATAGCTTTTGGTTTTCGTGACAATACAATCAAGGAGACTCGAACCACATAGGAAATTGGTGTGTATCAGCAGCAGTGCCCTGCCTGAAGGTTCTCTTCGCAGGGGCTGTCCGTTATAAAAGAAACAAGTAATGAACTTTGGGGCGTTGCTCCCAATTGCATGATAATCGAAGATTTCATAATCAACCCGTCAAAAAAAATAAAATGGATTTTGTGGTGCCATAACATTTGAACTCCGTGATTCCGTAAAACAGTACACAAGGGAAGGAGTAACATCCACAGCGAAAAAGAAGAAAGAGAAAATAAAGCAACGAACAGAAAAAGTGAGAGAATTCCATCAGGGCATAGTGAAAAAGGATGTGCGTGTGTCAACAAAGGAAATCAACCAGCATCTCATGAACTAAGAAAGAGTTAAAACCCACGTAGCCTGTAGTTGGGGGATGTTGTTAAAAAAACGAATTAGGGGGGAGAGGGACTCTACTTTAGAGGTGCGTATGGGGCGAATGGATGCTGAGGAGCCATTCCCATGGATGGGTAAACTGGTGGAGGCGGGGCTGGACGATAAGGAGTGCCGGCTGGTCCAGAGTTGTTTTGGCTGCGACCCCAGGAGAGCCTGACGCGAGAGTTTCCGATCGGGTAGCCTTGCATCTGGTTGATGGCCATCTCTGCGGCGTGTCGTTGGACGAATTGAACGAATCCACATCCCTTGCCTGGAGGGATCTTAACATAGGTGATCTCGCCAAATCCCTGGAAGAATGAACGGAGCTCATCCTCCGTAACATAGCCGGAAAGACCACCGACGAAGACGGTGGTATTGTTGGGATCTGTGAATTGGTTCATTGGCTGAGGAGCACCATAGTACCCCATGGTGGGGGCACCCATGGTGTACATTCCCATTTGGGGGGCCATACCTCCCATGCCTTGCATCATATTCTGACCACCACTCTTGTTCTTCGGGGTTGCAGTAGAGATTCTCATTGGTCGATTTCCGCAGTAAACTCCCTGCATCTCGGTGAGAGCGCGCTGCTGATCCATCTCATCCGCGAAGCGAACAAATCCGTAGCCGCGGGACATACCACTGATAGGGTCGGTCATGATCTTGGCGGATTTGCAAGACGGGAATCGGTTCTGAAAGAGAGAGACGAGGACGAACTCGTTCACCTCTGGGCCGAGATCTCCGACAAAGATGGAGTACTCAGGACCACGCTCATCTCTGCGAAGATTCTATGGTTAGAACATCGACCATCGTCATCTAACTGGGGGTAGTTCATATCTATACCTTCTATCAGCAAGCCCACCACCGGAGGCCCAGTTGAGCTTGAAAGGACGATTGGAATTTGGAATCTGGGTTCCGTTGAGTTGCAATGCCTTAGCGGCGGCCTGTGGGGACGCAAAATCAACAAAGCAGTATCCAGCGCTTCTGTGAAAATTGTTGTCAGGCTACGGACCAAGCTATCCCAAAGAAATTCCATCACATTTCCGAATCTTACCCATTAAACTTGTCGCGAATCATTTTGACATTGACTTGTTCGCCAAGGCTGTACCAGACACTACGGATAAAATTCTCATCGATCCATGGTTCAAGTTCTCCCATCCTAAACACCAAAGCAAGAAACACCGTTCAGCATTATCGGTTTTTTAGATTGAAAAGATATCTTAAGATATTGGGGATACGCACCAGAGAGTGGTCTTGGCATCATTTCCACCACCGCCGTTGGCATTACCGTTGCCGTTGAATGGCGCTGGGGACTGACTGGGTGGTTGGCCACCAGCACCCGCTGGAGCCTGTCCTTGCTGGTTGGTACCTCCGGGGGAAGTGGAGCCGCCAGGTTGTTGGCTGTAATCGTTAGATGGATATTGGAAAGACATGGCGATCGTTGAAGTCTAAGTTGCGATGAAAGATGAATAAGTCGACGGTGTGAAGTCAAAGTTCCGGTTGCGGGGATGGAGAGTTCTGAGGTCTGTTCCGATTACAATGGAGGGGACCGAGGCGAATCGTTAGATATCTGATTTTGGCATCGCGGGGGATTGTTCCGTGGGAAAAAAAAAAAAAAAA
>LDUD01000034.1:172601-191855 GCA_012184295.1 Dactylella cylindrospora
CTGAAAAACGGAAAAGATGGAATCCGAACAGCAAGATAACTCCGTGTAAATGATGTCGAGAAGAATTAATCCGAATTTTGCTGAGTAAATTCAATCCCAAGGACTCGACGCCAAGTTGCAGCAGGAAGCAAGGGAAACAACAAGAGACAGCAAAGGATGAACTTTTGTCTATTATCGGATTCCTGGAGTGACGACGACGACTATCAAGAAAGCTAGAGGAGTGAAACGCCAACGAATGTTAGAGGTTAGGGAATCTCAAAAAAAAGCGATGCAGACAAGATTGAAAGATAATGATGAAACAGAAAAGGACGCTGAGAAAGCAGGCAGGAGTGGATGGATGAATGATGATGATAATGTGTGGTTGTGGTTGTGGTGGAGAGGGGCGGAAGCGGGAACGGGGAGAAAGTTTTTTTTTAAAAAGAAAAAGGTGGGATGTGATGGGCAATGTATGCAAGATGAATATATGGCAGAGTTTTTTTTTAATTTTTATTTTTTTTTTATTTTTTTTTTTTTATATTTTTTGTGCAGCATCCGCGATAAGCAGAAGGAACCAAGCCGGCATGGACACAGGCAGATAGCGGGAAGGGCGCAGAGGACAAATTTTTCTTTTTTGTTTCCCTTAAAATGCCGCTTACTCTCTTCCTGTCCGCCTGCACAAGCGGGCGGTATCAGATCAGAAATGAAGCACGGACAATATAAAACTGGAACGTGAAATTTCTTTCGCTGAACCGGACCCTCGCCATCTCATGAAACAAGCACAGAGGAATGCAAAAACACATGTCGGGAATGGGGGAATTGAATACTGACAGGTATATATGAGAGCAGAGAACGATGACCGGTGATTTTTTTTAGATGAGGAAGAACGGTAACAATGAAAGCCCAAAAACGATGAACGTTCAAAAAAAACCGGAAGTGTGGGAAAAAATCGAAGGAGAGAAAAAAAAGGCGGGGTGGAAAGAGAAGAAAGGAAAAAAAATTCAATTCGTGATGCTACCGAGTAAGCAAGAGGATTCAAAAATGAACTTGCGAGGAAGGAAAAAGGAAGAAGAAGAAGAAGAAGAAGAAAAGAGAAAAAGGAAAAGAAGGAGGAAGAGGAAGAGGGAAAGGCAAAAAATTTAGAGTAGACCGAATGGGTGAGGTAGACCGACAGACAGACACAAGGAAAAATTAACCCTGGCCAGGAAAAAAAAAAAAAAAAGTGAGAGCGAGAAGCTAAGCTACCCCAAAAATTTCAGGCCAGAATGAACGGTTCCAGCTATTTTCTCGTAACTCTTTTTATTTTTTTTTTTTTTATTTTGGGACGCCCATCATAATCGATTAACCACCGGTTGATCTGGCTGTGGGTTTGTTAATGGTGGGGTGCGGTTGTGGGTGTGGAATGTCAGCCGAAGGATATGTAGCTCCCCCGCAAAAGTTGTATGAGCAGGTACTTTTGCCTGCAAGCCGCCCACCACAAATCCCACCGAGAAAGTAATAAAGAAAAAAAAAAAAAAAAAAAAAAAAAAAAAAAAAAAAAAAAAAAAAAAAAAAAAAAAAAAAAAAAAAAAAAAAAAAAAAAAAAAAAAAAAAAAAAAAAAAAAAAAAAAAAAAAAAAAAAAAAAAAAAAAAAAAAAAAAAAAAAAAAAAAAAAAAAAAAAAAAAAAAAAAAAAAAAAAAAAAAAAAAAAAAAAAAAAAAAAAAAAAAAAAAAAAAAAAAAAAAAAAAAAAAAAAAAAAAAAAAAAAAAAAAAAAAAAAAAAAAAAAAAAAAAAAAAAAAAAAAAAAAAAAAAAAAAAAAAAAAAAAAAAAAAAAAAAAAAAAAAAAAAAAAAAAAAAAAAAAAAAAAAAAAAAAAAAAAAAAAAAAAAAAAAAAAAAAAAAAAAAAAAAAAAAAAAAAAAAAAAAAAAAAAAAAAAAAAAAAAAAAAAAAAAAAAAAAAAAAAAAAAAAAAAAAAAAAAAAAAAAAAAAAAAAAAAAAAAAAAAAAAAAAAAAAAAAAAAAAAAAAAAAAAAAAAAAAAAAAAAAAAAAAAAAAAAAAAAAAAAAAAAAAAAAAATTTTAAAAAGAAAAAATTTTTGTAAAATTTTTGTAGGGCTAATACTCTCAAGAAACCAACAATGAACAGACAGTTGCTCTTTGGTAAGGTAACCTTGACATGCATTAAGAGATGATGAATGCCCTCTCGTCAAGAATAACAACGGAGCATCGGATCCTCATCGGTTTGTGCAGGTAGCGTCCCAATGATACAGGGCTTGATTGTGATGGTCCCAAGCCAGATAGGCGTAGGGCTAGAAACTTCCTTTGATAATTGGCTCAAGGAACGAGCATGGTGGTACGTAGGAGCCCCTCAATTGTCTCTCGAGTCTTTCAACTTATCGATAGGCACGATAATCCGGGTCCGGTATAGCGGGGGGAATATTTATTCTTGGAAAATGACACTGAGAGGGTTTCCTTCTGTCCCTTCACCTTGCAATGCTAGCACCATCCGCCATGTCTTTGATTCTGTCATGGGTACCTAAGCAGGTACTCAAGTACTACTTTGGCCAAGTTGCTAGCAGCAAGCCCACCGTGTTGAGAGCGGTGTTGTTGGGTTTGCCCCGGACTAGCGCCAATTGGTCTTTCTCGTGGTGGTGGGTGGAGGGCTAGGCTGGGCTGGGCTGGGCTGGGGAGGGTGACAATGATGGAGGGGCCACTATCATCATCATCGTTTTCATGGTGGGGCCGGCTGCAACTTTTTGGTTTTATGCTTGCTGTCTTGCTAATCACAGACACTCCCGCTCAAGGGACTTCGGCAAACAAGCAGCATTTGGGAAAAAAAAAAAAGCTTCTTGCGTGTCCTGCTGCATGCCATCGGCCCATCAATCACAATATCAAGCCTTGATATTGAAACATACCCCAATGTGCTGGTCCTGTCACATCCTATTGCGACACGGAAAACTCCAAGTGCAGAAGATGTCTCCAGTTGAGCCTCTTCCCATGGTTGTTTTTTCTTTGTGCGTAAAAGATGATCCGGGGCACGTAAGGCGGTAGATGGTCCACGAGAGAGGAGGAAAAATGCTTGGTACTTGGACAGTGTCATCGAGTTCCGTAAACCCGCGACTTCCGACCCAACCAGAGGGGGAAAAAATTTCTCCCCCCAATGAGACTTTTGGGCTGATAGAAACACGACGCAATCAAAATAAAGTTGGAAAGAAAATTTTTTTTCCCTCTCGTGGAAAGAAAGCGAGGGCGAGAGTTCCTTGTACTAAAAATAAAAATAATATAAATCTTCAACTTACCTAGCCTAGCAAACGCGAAAAAGGGCCGGAACGATGAAAGAAACGGATTGAACGCGAAAAAAGAACTTGCGGTGGAATATACCAGTGAAGAAGAACGATGATGGAGGAGAAGAAGGTAGAAGTTGTGAGACGTTGGGAGAGGAATGTAATTCGCTTTAAGAGAGAACAAGGCCAATGATCCTAGCGGTTGCGGTGTTCGAATGGTACCCGCCAAAAAAATCCATCGAAGCGAAAGGGCCAGCTGATGCTACTTATAATCAAACATGTTCTCTCTCTCTCTGCAGACCAACCAACGGAGCCGACAAGGGCCTCAATGCAACCAAGCGACTCCCGTCAAGAATGTCCATTATCCACCCATGGCTCCGCCCTTTGTTGACATGACTGTTCTTTCAAGTTTTTCCCATAAGCGGAGCCCCGGCATGCAGCTCGAATATCACGTTTCGTGCAACCAGCTCAAAAGATATCGCTTGTCAATATCACGCCGCAGCTCTCGTATGTTTCAATTTCTCTCGAGACATGTTGTATCTGTACCTGGATACTGGAAATGACACAGCCAAGAGGACACAAGGCTCTCTCCAAGTGGGGAGTCGGGCTATCGACCAGGGTGAAGCGACCTTTCTCTCTCGAGCTTAGAGCTCGGGCGAAGCGTTCTTTAGAGCTTACATTATATAGGACTAGGGTGAAGCGTCCTTTAAAATTACATATAAAGCCGGGGTGAAGCGTCCTTTAGACTTAGAACTGGGGTGAAGCATCCTTTCAAACCTGCATATAGAACCAGGATGAAGCGACCTCCAGCCATAATACTAGGGTGAAGCGACCTTTATGAAGCATCTTTTAGAATCTAGAACTAGGTGAAGCGTCCTTTTGTGATGTGTTTTTTCGATCTTCGAGCTGGGGTGAAGCGTCCTCTAGCTATGGTGCAAGGGTGAAGTGTCCTTTGTGAAGCATCTTTTCGAATCTAGAACTAGGTGAAGTGACCTTTGATGATGCATCTTTTGGAGCTCAGGACCGGGGTGAAGTGTCCTCTAGCCGTGTGGCTAGGGTGAAGTGCCCTTTCATGAAGCGTCCTTTCGAACTTCGAACTAGGGTGAAGCGACCTTTGAATCCTAGAACCAAGGTGAAGCGTCCTTTTTTGAACATGGGTGAAGTGACCTTTAGACTCAGAATCGCGGTGAAGCGTCCTTTAAGATTACAAATATGCATATAGAGCCAGGGTGAAGCGTCCTTTTTCAACATAGAACCAGGGTGAAGCGTCCTTTTGAACTGGGATGAAGCGTCTATAGAACCAAGGAAACTAAAAAGAAAAAAGAAAAAGAGCATGTCCAGCTGCATATTTTGTCAGTAACATCACAGCCAATTGGTTGGAGGAGCACGATCGAAACAAAATAACGGCAACTTTTGATTGGGAAGGTAAAATGTGTGATGCAACGCAGAACATGAAGGCAACTTCACAAGCAGCCGGCAAACGACCAGAAAGCAATTCAGCCCACGGGACCTCCTAATAGCAGACGGCGTTCTTCCCAATAAAAGATTGCTTTTTTAACTAGCATTCCTCTCAAACATGCCATGCATTCCTGAGTGCGACATTTCCCAGTATACTTTTTTATACTTTGTTTTTCCCCTCATAGCTATAGCCTTGAGTGTAGGAGGGAGGAATTTTGTTCTATTAATCATATGTATTATAGTGTAAACAGTTAATGCTAGAAGGAAAATTTTGGGCGAAGCCAGGGATGATAAGGTTAGGTCTTTTCGGCTTTATACAGGAGAAAACCCTTAGCTTCGATCCATTGAGCAGCTTGAGGATTTACTTAAGGTGAGTTAGCTTGTTCAGTGTTCGAATAATAGTCTAAATAATGTGCAAAATGTTCGAGGGGTGGGTTCACCAGTCAAACCCGGATATTGGGGTATCCTTCCTCCAATGCTGTTTCCCCTTCCAGAATTATTTATCATTTTGAACTTGTATTTACTTCAATGTATCAGCTAATGCCGTCTTCTCGCGTCTCAGTGTCACAAACTTACCAACTAGATACTCAACGCGGCACAAGTCCTGGTAAGGGATAAAGTCTCGAAAGTAGTGTCTCGAGGTCTTAAATGGAACTTTGCCAAAGGTGACGTTCATTCGGGACTCCACTTGTGGGTCATCTTTCTGAACTGTTAATGTGTATTGGGCTTTACTTTGGTTTTTACGAGGAATAGATGTGGGCGTTGATTGAACAGGCGGGGTTGTAGTTTCCTGCCTTCGTGGGGATGGATGATTTGGTAGCTTCCTGTCGGCCGGTGACCTGTTATCCGGTTCTTTCTTGGTGGACGATTGGCTTGGACTGTTCTTCGTTGAGTGGATTCTCGAAGATGGGCCGATAGAGATGGAGACGGCTACAAAGATATTAGCATAATTTTAGGATCGGTAGTGGGGGTAAAGAGATAATACTTGTGGAGCTGCTTCTCCTTGGGCGTCTAAAAGAATACGGGACAAAAGATTCAGGCGTTTCGGGAAACTATTCACGTTTATATTAGAATCTTGATTAGAGACCGTGATAAGTGTAGAACCTAAGGAAGAGACATACCGAAGGAGCCGATACTGGGGATGCTGCATTGGATGGGACCACAGTAATCGAAGAAGAAGGTGAATTTTCTGTCGTTTTGACCTTTTTCGGCTTTGGCGGTTGAGTTTCATGATCAGCTGGTGGTGCTTCCTCCCGTTTAATAACGTTGTCGTCAACATTTGTTGCCTCAGCTTCCGCCTCCAAGTCTGCCCACTCCTGGGCCGCCCTGGCGTACGCTTGGTCCATTTGATTAAGCCTGTAGAGATCATTCCGCGTCCATTCTCTTCTCCATTCAAACAACTTGGTGTTTGGGTTTATCGCCCTATTCCGAATCAGTTGTTTATGTGTCTTCCTCCAGGTGTACCCACGAAAGTTTCTGGAATAGGTGCTGCTCTCATAGCCTTCCATGACGACGGGTCCAACCCTAACCATTTTTGACATCACCTTTGACTTGTCCCAGTAAAAGTACTCTCCAATCCTTCCCAAGGCAACGAGGATGTTGATGCGAGATTCTGCGAGTTCTCCACCGGCCGCGGGTGTTGAAGTGAAGAACAGCGGTGCATCCCTCGCGTCTCCCGTTCTCTCACCAACAAACTCGATACCGAATGGTAACCCGTTGGGTTTGATATCTCCGTGGTTTATATACGCAACATCGACCAAATGATTATCAACCGTTAGCTCGACACGAATATCCAAGAACTCGTCTTCTCCCCTTGGCATTTCAACATCGTGAATGACCTGTTGAGACCAAATCATGAAATGCACTTGTAGCGGGGCACCCGGTTCCGCTGTGACGGTTGAATACTTTACGGGAACTCGGTTGGAATCGTAACATGGCAGCATTATGCCATCTTCGAGGAATTCGTGCTGATCCTTTCTGATTTCTTCGTGGAGGGCAAATGGAGGTGCTTGTCGAGGATTGCGATCCCAATAGTTGATTTCGTCAAACTCGGAAGCGGTGGGGAGGGAGTAGGATGTGAGATAAGTTCTCACACCTTCCGGATGAAAACCGGGCATTTTGTGATGATTAATGGGGAGCTTAAGGATATCTTGATGAAAGGTAAAAATAACAGTGCGGATAATGGAATACGAGTAGAGTATAGTAGAGTATAGTTGTTGATTCTTGGGGAGGTTGCAACGGGGAAGTTGCTGCAACTGTTGAAGGTGTCACTGCAATTATCTACAACATAACAAATGAGAATCAATGTTAATATGAATAATTGGGTTTTGCGTCTACAATAGATGATTCAACGGTAAAAACATGCCGTGATAGAACAGCAGCAGGAGCTTCACGTCTTCGCTCAGCTAGTGTTGTTTTTGTGGTAAACTCGTTTGGGACATCCTCAGACGTTGCACAACACAGGCAGGCAATATACCGATTACTATTCCTCCAAGGCATGCAAGCATAATGTAGGACCCTCCTCGACCATACTTTCAATATCTTCACCCAACCTTCTCTCCACCTAATTTCATCGACCTATAATCACAGATCATCACCATGTCCCAACCGGGCGGGTTTATCCCCCCATCAACATACCTTCCCTCCCCCGCACCGTCAAATTACTCTTCCACAGCCTCCCGCAGCTCCGGCATCCTGCCAAACCAACGTTCCACACCCTTGAAATCCGGATCTAAACGTGAATCCGCATTTATAAACTATGTCGACAACGCTCTCCTCGAAATCTCACGGAAATTCACAAAAAAATTTCCCACAGATGAGGAAAAGGCAAATGCTGCTAAAGCTAATAGTAGTAATCAAGTGGATAGTACCACGGGGGGCAACGGTGGACCGGTTATAGTAGGATATAACGATGTTGAGCCGCTGATTGAGGATCTAGAACGAATAATCGGCTTGGTGTGGGTTAGTGGGACAGGTATGTAACCTTTTCCGCCAATCCCATCCGGGATCACAATTTCAGGCATCATTTAAAGGTCTAATGCCGTAAATCTACCTCTCTTCCAAAAGCTTCCCTCCAAATCCCCTACCTTCTTCAAATAGCTTCTAGCCTCCTTCAATACCTTCCTCCTTTCCCACCGCGCCCAGTCCCCACTTTCCGTCTCTTCAACAAGCTCGATCTCGCCTTCCACATTCTGCTGTCCGAGTATCGAATGTCGGGGACGGAGAAGGTGCGGTTGAACAGCATAGTGAAAGTAACGCGGGCGGTGGTGCTGCGGTTGATGGAAGGGCAAGATATCTTTTATGATGAGGAGGATGGCGAAAACGGGAAGGATAGCGGGATAGATAATGACGACGACGACGACGATTCGGATCTGGTGATAGTCGAGCGGGACTCCGACGATGATATGCAGGTAGACGAGGAAACGGAAGGGGATGCTTCGAGATTGCAGAGAAAATATGGCAGGCCGACGAGGAAGGAGGTAGATCGTACGGAGCGGGTCGTGGAGGAAGAGAAGGAGGAAGGTTGGGAGATTGAAGTGGCCCGAGTTTATAGTAGAGTACTTGAGGATATTGGCGGGGAGCTGGGAGGAGATCCTATAGGAATAGTAGTTGAAGAATAGTGATTTGATCTAAACAAAGTTGATAGCCCCTCCAAGTAATCGTGTCTCTAATCTCGACGAAGGTAAGACCCCATACCAGCTGGAATAGATTCTGTGCTTACTCTCTAAATAGTCATTCTTCATTCCTTTTTAGCTATTTACACCTTATCGCTATAGTATCCGTAATATCTTGACAACCAATAGAAAAAGTGGGCGCGATAAATATACAGAAGAAATGAAAGTGGGGTATTTTTGAACTCGTCAATTTTTTACTTTTAGAGTCATTCCCGCGGGGCATGCTATGCAAATCTGAATAAACAATCTAAACCTCAAGCCCCTTTACATAAATCCCCAATAGAAATAGAAAAAAAAAGTTGAGGAAATAGAGGAAGGAAATGCAAATGAAAATCTTTTATGAAGAGAACTGTATCCCAAACGCCTCAATTGCTCTCGTGAAAATTGTAATATGAATTGAAAGGAAAAAAAGTCCACACTATCATTTGACGGTATATCAAGAGAGGTCAAAGGAAAGTTCGCATTGGAAAATAACCTCACCTCTATTGAAAGTCTTCAAATTCCTTCTTTCCAGTGACCTCCAAAGTTACGTCGAACCTGGTTTTCGCCAACACTTGGACCGTACGAAGGGTAACTTTCATCGCCTCTTCGCCTGCCGACTTCTTGCCGAAAATGTTTTTGATAGGCCCAACGTGTGATATTGAATCGCCGTGCTCCAGTGTGACGTAGACGTTGTACATACCCAGCATATCAGGTACGGGCTCCAGTTGTCTCTGAGGCGCCTTGAATCCCAGTAAGACGCACGCCTCTGAGTAAACGACAGCCAACAATTAGCTACCCCAGATTCGAGAACCATACCGCAATACGCCATAGAGAGTGATCAAGTATCCACTTACCAGTAGCAACTTCGCCAATCGTCTTACCCGTCGCATCAATCTGGAAATAAGAGCCGGGAATCAGGACCTTACCCGACCGGCCCGACTTTCCTTTAGTCTTGACGATTGTAGGCTTCTCCTTGTTGATCCACTCCAAAGCCGCATGGGCCGCTGCATTCTGTGCAGCCTTTTTATTAGGCCAATTAGGGGTTAGACTACCGAAGGACTGATCCCCGCTTATGCTCATCTTAATCTCACAGCCAAACTTAAACGGCGCTTTACTGTTGCTGGTTTCCACGAGGTGGGGACGAGGAAGGCCATTTTGTGAGCAATACTCTGTGGTTCGTTGTCGGTATCAGTCATGTAGAAAAGCAGTAACGAAAAAAGCAAATACATACTATTAAGTTCTCCAAGATAGCTCTCTCCTTTCGTCTTGCCAGTGAGCTGCACAAACTCGGGCTCTGGAGGGATGGCTTTCAGCTTGTCCAGAGCTATTTTAGCAATGTATTCCTTCGCAGCCTTCTTAGAGGGAAATAGCTTCGGTTCCGGGGGCTCGATAGGTCCCGGAATCCCTCTAAGTCTTAGGACAACAGAAAACTGCTGCTGATGGACTTCGGTAAAGTCAAAGCCTAGGACGCTGTATTTAGGAGCATTTGACTGGATATACTCGTATAGATCGGAGACGTGATTTGTGTTGGAGCGTTCCCCAATGACCTTAATCAGATCGTCGGGGTCTTGAGGGAGGTCTTCAGGCAGAGGGCTGAATGCCGGCGGCGGAATTGCCCTCGCCGGCGATTTCGCAGTCTTGACCGGTAACGGTGGACCTTCCGTTGATAAATATTCGTCCACCGCTTTAGTTTCCATAGTAAATGGGATTCCACCAATATCAGAGATGACCTTCGCGCTAGAACCGAACCCGGAATTACTAAACCCGGAACTACTTTGAAATAACGAGGATTTCAGCTGGGGGTCCCTCCCCTTCATCACGCTGGTCTGAGGGACCTCATAGTTTATCGAGTCGAAGAGGGTATCCTGATATTCCTGTTTGATTGGACGATCCGTCATGGTTGTTGCAGTAGTTTACGCTGAATTAATCAGCAGTGCCTGACAATTTTGTCACCACAGTTTGTTGCAATGTGATTTTCGATCCCCACCAGGTTTCTAAGCAAGCTAAACAACTAGGAAGATGATGCTGTGATTCGCACTCTGGTTGGGACGAGATTGGGAGGTTGGATGATATTATATTAATATTCCTCTTAAAGTTGAACCATGCAGTAAAAAACTCTTTCAAGTGCTGGAGGGTGGTTGTTAAGGAGAGCGGGGGATGGGGGGCAATGAAAGGGAATAAAGGAAGAGAGCAGGTTTGAGGTTTGGGAGTTGTGCGTTTAGTTTGTGGTTGTTTGTTGGATTTTTATGGACACAAGCATCAATCAACCAGCACGCAGAAAATTAGGTTGGCCGCAAGGACAAACTGTGCATGAAAGGAGAGAAGAGAAAGCGAATAAAAAGGTGAATAAAGCGGGAAGAGAAGGAATGAAAGAAGATATGCTAGGCGGACAGCTTTTGTGTCGTTTCGTTCGGATGCTCTCGAATATTCTATCCCTCTAAGCTATGTCGTTGCTGTTCGCTGCCCAATAAACTAAAAAATGTTCTCCTCGCTGACGATATTTAAAGGTGTCAAGTTTCTGTGTTTCTCCCCCCGACTAGATATATAAATTTGAAGAGTTCCCAGCAGCTGCACAGACGAGGCAAAGATCAGGTACAGGCGGGTACTTGTAGGAAAAGGATGGCCATGCATCCACGAAGGTGGGGGGGAACGGGTTACGGCGCAGTATATATAGTATATAAAGGATAAGGCGGCAAAATAAGCCCGCTAAAAAAGAAAAGTTGATATATGCCTTGATATTTTCGGGTCTTTCAACGGTGATGCTATTGCAAAAGTGCAGTGCGGGTGGTGGGCTTTGTGAGTCTTTTAGATCTAATCTCTTGGGCTTCTGACGCCCGTTGCGCTTCGCTGGTGTTATCACTCACAAGGGAGGAAAGAAAAAAAAAAAGAAAAGAAGGCTCACTTCAGCTTCAGGCATCATTTACAGCCAAACCCCTTGGACGGGGCCACCCACTGGATTTTTATGCTTTGTTTCGTCCCACCCATGATTTAAGCTTGCCTGCTGCATGCCATACCGAGCCTGCTTTTTGCCTCTGCGGGAGAGGCCACTCAGGTGGGCACAATTCCTATTAATTATAGTGTCGGAAAGTGGTCACAGACTTAGAATGGTTATACACGGCCTGCCAACCACATCTCGTGCTTACCCTCCCACTTCTCCGTGCAATGTGCATGTACCTCGCTCAGGACAGGACAAGGGCCCAACGAAAAGCAGAAAGCGAAAAATCCAACGAACAGTGCTAAACGTGATTGATACCAACACAAATCTAGAGCTCTTTGTATCACTCGCGCAATCGCGCTCATAGGAGTCATTTGCTCGTCGTAAGATTACGTAGACTAGGTCGTGAGCCAACTGAAACTTCTTTGTTCGACTCGTCGTAGCTTGAACGGTCGGGTCTTCAAAGCCACTGACTGCATCACTAAAGGCACAACCGAGAGGGTACGGTCCAGAGCTTTGGTTGCTGGCACGGAAGGCTTTTGCTTTTTCCCGCTCCTCCCTTTCACCCCAATATTGCGTTGTCCGCGTGTGCCGGTGCATTTAATATCGGGGTAAGCTGGTGCCCCTTTAAGCCCTCTGCCCCCTAGTAAATTTCCCCGTGTGCCCTGAGAATCAACTTCAGGCAGTGCCTGAAGTTGAACTGCGATGCGGTGACACAGCCATAAAAGCACATATATGCATCTACTTTGAACAAAGTACCACGAGACATTGTAGGCAAAGGGTGAACTGGTATGCAATGCAGTTGGGGACATCACAATCTGTATATTAGCGTTAATTTTATATACTTACAAAGCCGATTTGCGATGGCAAGAGTAGGTACCGTTTGGTACGAATTAGGATAATTTATGGCTTCGTCGGTCATAGTCTGGTCATTTAGGGCGAACCAAAATATAAAACCGAAAATTCGGAAATATGCATGCAACCTTCTGAAAAAGTTATTTTTTCCAGCCCCAGTGGACTTTTCCCGTCGAATTATAAATAGGCCACTCAAGAGCCTTCCGGATCAGTGATTCCGCCATTGCTAATGACATAGGTCGCCTCTCGCTCTGGACAATCCGGACTATCCTGAATCTAATTGTCAATGGATAGTTAATATACATCACTAGCTGCGCACTAGGGGAAAAATAAGCGTTTATGCCTACCTTTGCAACTCGCTCTTCCCCACGGCCCTTGCGCTATAATTCGAAAATTGGCGACCAATCAGCAAAATAAATGATCTGTTGAGGTGTTCGGACAATTGTCTTACCAATAAGACTCGGGTCGCACTAGCATGCGCAAGAACATGTCCACCTTCTCCTACATCAACAAAGCTCTTAGATATACATATTTGAAAGGTATTCCAACTCACCAACTACGTCAACAATAATGAACTCCGTTGTTAGCTATTGCCAATATATACTATGTGTGCCTGAAGTGCATATAGAGCTCCACTGACCTGGCTTGCGGCTATCCAATAGGAATCAGGTTAATTCTCCACTCTACTGCCACAAATAGCTTTCTGAGGACTTACCCATCTGCACCTGCAAACAATGCACTCGCTCCTGGATCGCTTTGAACCTGATTGGTCTCCAAGTGCTCAATTAATGCCTGAAGTTGAAAATGCTTGGGAGTTGGTCCCACAGTTGCCACAATTGTTCTCGTCACACTTACCATATAAACCGCAATGTTGAACTCCTCCGCCATGGTGGTCAAGCGAGCGAGCATCTGTCCGAGTTTTTGCTGGCGTTCAGACAACTCACCGCGACCACTGTAGTCGACACGGAAGCATGCCATGATGGAGTCGATAACCAAGAGGCGGTATTCACCCGAAGCAAATGGTTCCGAAAGTTTTTGGATCAGTTCCATCTGAACTTCGCTATTGACAGCCCTGGCATAGAGGATGTTCTCGAGACAAGCGTCGCCATCAACTCCGAATCGTTCTGCAATGGCCCGGATTCTATTCGAAAGTATTTACGATATTGGCATGGGAATAGTTTGCTGGGCAGATGATCTCGCTTACCGATCCGGACGGAATGTTCCCTCGGTATCCACGTATGCTGCCTGAAGTTCGAACGGTTAACACAACCTCGGGCAGATGTACCGTCTACCTTGTTAAATTTCGGTATTCTCACCTTCCCGGCTGCGCCTCCCATGTCCTAATAGCCAACAATCAACACAAATCCAAGAAACAGTTGTATTCTGAGACAGCTCACCTTTGGAAGTTGACAGGTAACACAGAGAGTATGCCCCATCTGCGTCTTCCCGCATCGGAATTCTCCGAAGACCTGCAATAGGCAACAACCCGTCAGATCAACCTGGTAATTACATATTACTTAGGTAAGTATATGAACCAATAATGTACCTCTGAAATGCTCATAGTAGTGAAGCCACCACCCAAGATTGTGTCTAGATTTTTGCTGCCTGTTGAGATTCGTATGACCTTCTTGCGTTGCTGGCCATACTCAGAAGCGGTAACAAAAGTCGATCCGGAAGGATTCAACTTGGCGACAGCATCTTTGATCTTGTCGACTTTAACCTTTACCATTGTTACTTCGTCAGTAGACTATATGCTTATTAATCACGCTCGGGATTGATGCATACCTCACTGAGACCTTTGATCTTCGCAAGCGTCTTTCTCATGGCAGCATGAACCGACTTTATAGTTGTTAGATGCTCTAGTGTAGAGGAGCTTCAGCATCAAATGGAAGTTGTCATCTTACAGCAACAGTCCAAAACCCGGCAGCTCGAAGTTTGGCGATATCAGCAGCCCCGATTCCTACAAAGGAATTAGGCTACCACTCCCAAGGCCGAAACAGTTAACAATAGACCAACCGTGATTTTGAAGTTGATCAATGTCAACAATCATAGTCTCCTACCATGAGCTTTAGCATCGAACCCACCATTAGAAAGCTAGGTACAAGGAGAGGTCACACTACCTCGTCCGAATCAATTCCGTCATCTTCATTGATTGAAGCTGGCATCCTGATGATTGAATATGATATTTGCTATTTCAGAAAAGGTGCACTTCAATCTACCGTAATGGATGATGAAGCACGCCAAGTTAGTGTAAAGACTATACAAGGGAGTTGGAATATTTGACGAATCGAATATCCATTAGACTTAACTGCTCTAACTTACGTAGGGGAAGTTGTATATATGTATACTATCGGTAGACTCTTAGAATGGGATATTACGATGAATGGTTTGATAATGATGAAGATGTAAACATCCAGGTTGAAGAAGGGTATCAAGCCACCCTCCTCAGGTTGGAGGCTAGCCATTGTTGCATTTCAACTTCACAACATCAACTTTTTGCGTTGCGGCATACATGTCTATACGGTCATTACAGAGAGAGAGGGAAAAAAAGGCTAGTAGAGGAATCAACGATCGTTTCGCATTGTAGATATATCTTACACGGAGAGCACCCCCTAATTTGTTCAAAAAAGAAGAAATTAAGAAAAGAGACATCTTTTTTCTATATTTTTCTTTTCTTTTCTAAGGAAAAACAGCCCATTTGTGTCATTTCAATTTTGTGATTTGGGGTATATCCTGCCCGGTTGCAACCAATTTCGTCTAAGAAGAAAGAAGGGGAAGGTGAAAACAAAAACTTGATAGTATTTTAGGGGATTGCCGGATCTCGTGACTTCCGAGATGGCGTGGGATGACAAAGATCGTAAAAAAGTCCAAATTATATCCTGCCTCATGTCCTTGCAAATCTGTCCAATGAGACTCAGGAGGGTGGGAAGAACCATACTGGAAAAGTCGTATCTTTCGACTTAGTATTTTAAAATATGGGAACAGTGAAGAGAATTCGTTGAACTAAGGTATATAGGAAATCAAGGGATATTCAAAGAAAAGAAGGGGTTAGAACAATAGCCGAAAGAGAGATCGCACATAGAAGTTGTCCATATACTTCGAAGAGCGACTATTTGTAGTGTTCGAAGAAAAGTGATGATGATGACGATGGTGATGAGGGTGATGATGATGATGACGTATTTGGCCGAAGACTCAGATGCTGGAACAGCTCACAGCAATCTAACTCAGTGGCCTACGGTGGATTTGACAACTAAATCGCAACACAGGCTGTCGAAACTTTAGGAAATAACATTCTCGCCTAGCCTCTCTCCAACCACACCAAGCATCTCCACTAACTTCACAGAGCAACCTAAGACTGTTGAGTTGGGGCTGCCGGTGCCGGTTCGGCTGGGGCTGTGGTAGTCGTCGTAGTCGTAGTAACAGCAGCAGGGGTCTCACTGGTAGTCGCATTATTCTGAGGACAGTCCCGGCTCTAGAGGAATATTAGAGTTAGGAAAGGATTCTAGCCCTGGAATCTTCAGGTATTTACATACGATGTGTCCGGCTTCACCGCATCTATAACAGGTCTTCCCAGCAGTGTTCAATGGGCCACCATTTGGAGCAGTGCAATCCCTGCTGATGTGGCCCAGTTTTCCGCAAGCGTAGCATTTCATAGCTTGGGCCTGGCAATCACGAGCGTAGTGGTTTGGCCCACCACATTTGTAGCAAGTGGCTGGTCTCGGAGCACTGGCGTAGGCCCTCATGTTGTACGCGCCGCGAGTATTGTATGCCCCTCTGAGCCCCTGATTTGGGCCTGGTCCAGTAGGGCAATTTCGAGCAAGATGTCCCGGTTGGCCGCAGGAGTAGCATCGTCCACTGGTAACACCACCGGAAAGGCGAAGGGTTGGGCAATCGGCCTGCACGTGGCCGAGTCCCTGGCAATGATAACATTGTTTTGCTAAAGGCAGTTAGGCGATAGCTAGTTAGCGGCTAGATCAAATGCTACGGGTGAGAGCGAAATGAATGAATTAGACATACTCTCGGTGGTTCTTGGATGAGGACAGGCGTTCGATTCGTGGCCTAGATGATCAAGTTAGCAATAAATCAGAGGAACAGGGTCCTCGGCCGGTTGAAATACCTGGCTGCTTGCCTACAAACTGGTTAGTCGGTGTATTCAAACCGAGACATATACTTTCTCTCTCTAAGAACACTCACAGTTGTAGCAGAGCCTTTCCGCAGACGAACAGACCTTGACCAGAGACTAGAGTCAGCAACCGCTACCCACTAACACCGTCCAGTATTTTCAAGGCGACAGCCCCCAGTAATATCCGAACTGATACCCCGGCGAAATATTTTTGGAACTCACTTCAGCAAAATGCCCAATGGACCCGCATCTGCGACACGACACTCAACATCAGAAAAAACTATCCCCCTTCATTTTTATTTTGTTTTATGATTTTAATTTTATATATTGGCGTAACTTGATCAGGCAGAGTTGTAACGATCAACGAGCGTGACAACGGTGTCCTGAATCAAAACCAGAGGAGCGGATGGTCCTAGGCTCACTTGTAGCATGCTTTTCGCGATAAGGAAGTCATCTTGATTGATGATGTTGAGGAGAAAACTCTGACGGTGTTTCTTAACGAAAATGATCGCAAACGGAGAATCCGCCGAATCTAAGGGGGAACCTTAATTAGCAACTGGCTGGGCGGAGAGATACCACTGCAAGAGTGCCCATATCAAACGTGAGGGCTAGATAGAATCCAACGATGGCTTGTCTTTGGTACTAGTGGGGGTCGAGAGGTTGAGGTGTTGATAGGGTTCGCAGTGCAGTGGTGATACCTCGACCATCTGTTCACTCACCAAACGGTCTGATCAACAAGGAGATTATGAGGCGCTCCTTGAGAATAAACCTCTGCAAGGTGATCACTCAAAAGTTAGAAATAGCTCCTCTTTCTCTCTCGTTTATGGAACAAAAAAAAAAAAGGATAAATAAAGGGTTGAACCATTTGAGCGCAACAAAGGAGGACGAGACGAACGGTGAGATTTGTACTAGGTCTGAAGCGACCAAATTTAACGGCAGGAGAGATGCCTAACAGACAGATACTCCCAGCAGCAAGGATAGCTTGTAAAAGTGTTTGATGAAGGGGAACGGATGGGCTATAGAAGTGAGATGTATGAAGATATACGGTGAGAGGCAAAATGCGAACAACTCAAAAAGCGGGCAGGCAAAGAAACTAATAAAAAAAAAAAAAAAAAAAAAAAAAAAAAAAAAAAAAAAAAAAAAAAAAAAAAAAAAAAAAAAAAAAAAAAAAAAAAAAAAAAAAAAAAAAAAAAAAAAAAAAAAAAAAAAAAAAAAAAAAAAAAAAAAAAAAAAAAAAAAAAAAAAAAAAAAAAAAAAAAAAAAAAAAAAAAAAAAAAAAAAAAAAAAAAAAAAAAAAAAAAAAAAAAAAAAAAAAAAAAAAAAAAAAAAAAAAAAAAAAAAAAAAAAAAAAAAAAAAAAAAAAAAAAAAAAAAAAAAAAAAAAAAAAAAAAAAAAAAAAAAAAAAAAAAAAAAAAAAAAAAAAAAAAAAAAAAAAAAAAAAAAAAAAAAAAAAAAAAAAAAAAAAAAAAAAAAAAAAAAAAAAAAAAAAAAAAAAAAAAAAAAAAAAAAAAAAAAAAAAAAAAAAAAAAAAAAAAAAAAAAAAAAAAAAAAAAAAAAAAAAAAAAAAAAAAAAAAAAAAAAAAAAAAAAAAAAAAAAAAAAAAAAAAAAAAAAAAAAAAAAAAAAAAAAAAAAAAAAAAAAAAAAAAAAAAAAAGACGAAACTTAGGAAGAAATTATTAATAAAAGAGAGAATAAGAGGAGACAGAGGACTAAAAGAGGAGGGAAAAATTAAAAACAGGGTTGGAACCGTAACTTTAAAAGAACTAACCGGGCGAGTGAGAAGAGGAACGAGAGAATCCAAAACAGAGAGGATAGCTAGATGATTTGCGAAGAAATCAACGAGATGAGAGCAATAATAGCACCAGGTGGATTGTCGCCTGGAATCATATGGCCAAGAGCTTGCTTGCTCTCTTTCTCTCCGCCTTTTTAGCCCCCAACCTTTGTTGGAATGAATCTTTCCGGGTGTAATGCCGATGCAGGGTGCTACAAAGCTACAGGATGGGATATCGATAGATCTCTCGCACAAACGGATAACATGGTTCACGCACAACATGATATGTATAGGGAGAGAGTTATGATATGACAGCGGCCATGGTGATGGTAAATGGTAATAGTAGCAGCGGTAGTAATAGTGGCAGTTGAATTCTGCAGCATGACTTCTGGTTCGGATTTTCATTGTTCATGAATTTCCACAATCCTCTCCCCCGCCACAACCACAACCACCAACAACGCCGGGTTTTACATTGTTGAAGAGGCGCCAAAGAGATCTCCAGCCAGATGGGACCGAGGAGAGGGTACAAAGTCTGGTGTTGGCAACGTTAGGGTCCACAAAAATTTGCTGCTCTTTCTCTTTTTTCGCTCTTGAGGCTCAAAGAATGGTAGCAAGATAGGGTATTTGATAGAGTATTCCTTTTCTTTTCCTTTTTTTGTTTTTTGTGGGTAAAAACCGAAGGGCAAAAATAGAGAGAGAACTGGAGCTGGCCTGACAGGAACAAACCCGAAAACGTACCTCGAATCAAACAGCCAAAAAACGCTTCCCTTCGATAACGGAGCAGTTTTATAGAAAAGAAAAAAAAAAGTGACGTGCAATCGCAATCGCAGCTTGGCCCGTACCTCTCAATAACCCCACTGTGTAACCACTTTGGACCTTCCCTAGAAACTTTACTTCTTGTCCAATCCGATGACAGACGACGATGAACCTCGACTTAATCCGTACTGGTTGGCTTTGACCGACTGACCGACTGACCGACAACGACGACGACAACACTGCTGCTGCTTCTTCGCTACTACCAACCCACTCCCGTACTCGAAAGAAAGGGAAAAGGAGGAAAGAAAAGAGAAAGAAATGAAAAAAACTAACCCGACTACTTGATAGGATGCCGAATGAAAGGGAAAGAGAGAGAAAGAAGAGGTAAAAGAACTAGAAAGAAAAGTTAATCCCGTGGTGCGACGGACGACCTCTTTAGTATACCTTTTTTTTTTTTTTTT
>LDUD01000034.1:194845-233813 GCA_012184295.1 Dactylella cylindrospora
ACCTGCTCCATTCTTACGAAAACAAAACCCATAAGAGATATTTTTGCATTGCCCAATTCGCCTAATTTTTCGCTTTTCAGGAAAGGCGTTCACCCAGGGGGAAGCTTGTTCAAATTTCAAATGCTCAATGGGTTAATTGGTAGCTCTGTCCACAACTGCGATTCATGTCTTAGCTACTACCTCCCAGCTAAACCAAGCTCGCATGCACTTGCAAGCTCCTGATCGAGCTTTGATAATGATCCAAGACTTAGCTTTGATACTTTGTGAATGCATAGCTTAGCTTAGCTCAGCTAGCAGCGGTAACCAGACTACCCGAGAAAGAAAGAAAAAAAAAATTCGCAAGAAAAGCATTTACCCTACTGGTCTTTTCTCCGCGATTGCACCATTAAAAATTTGATAATACCAGTTATATAAGATCTTCGCTATCGACCTTAAGAGCCCAAGATGCATCATGTCAAGTTTCCTGTTCCCTGCACAGCGAATCACAGCAAGCTTGCAAGGGAACCGGATAACTACAAGGAGGGAGAAACTGACCTATAGCTCCCTTCCTACCTAAGCACCACCCCAGTCGCCCAGATTATTGAAACGGCCAAATATCAACCCTCGCATGCCTTAAGCACCTTTGCCAACCGAGAGGAAATCCGTCTGCATCGGTCTCGTAACTCCGACTCCACAAAACAAAAAAAAATCAAGATTACTGTACAAGGCTGGACTATAATTTCCTTTGATATATCAACTATAGCAGGTAAATCAGTGCCGAATATGTACTTTTGGCTCGTCCGGACTGCCGGCGCTTAGTTTATATGCAGGAGACCACGTGGATGCGCGATATTAAACTGTTATCTCTTCCTTCTACATTGCTACATGCTGCGCAACAACGGAGTCGCCGGGGTTGTGTATGTGTATGTGTATGTGTATGTGTATGTATATGTGCGTGCATGCGTATATATCGATGAATTGTCTTTCCTCAGCCAGTCACGATTTTTGAGGTCGGTTACTGCATACAAATGGGAAAAAATAAAATAACATTCCTAAGGAAAGGGCAGAATTTGAAAAACATGGCGTCGTCGGCCCGGAATGATTGCCGATGGGCCCTATTATTTCTGATCCCGTCAAAAGGGAAAACCAGAGCTACATGCTGCAGATAGTCACGAGACTTTTACTGCTTCCCTGTCGGCTACTGCACTTCGATTACACATGTTTCTTTTCTTTTCTTTTTTTTTTTTTGCTTCGGTCTTTTCACACATTGGTTTATAAATAAAACGAAACGGAATCACTGGGGACCCGTTATTTTTTTCTCTCTTTTTCGTACATGAAAAAAGCGAGAAAAAAAATAAAAGATATAGAGAGCTAATGAAAAAGAACAAACGACAAGGCCGAACCCAGTTCTTTTGTTTAGGATATCCGTATAACCGGCATAGATATTTCTCACTTTACGATAAAAGAGGGGGTAAAGGGAAGACTCAACAAAGGAAATAAAAACCGGGGCAAAGGGCTGTAGAGAGTAAAAGGCGCAATAGACCTTTCAAGTATATGATAGAAGCGAGGGATACACGAGGGTGTTCAATGGGGAATATATATGGGGAACAAAGAACAGAATGTTTAACAAGAACGAGGATTGACTGAATTTAGGATAGAGGGCACTTTCTTTGATAGCTCTCGAGCTAGTCTGCCTTTGTTTCGCTTGGCGGGAGACTTAATATATTTTCGATTTTTTTGCTTTTGCTTTCATTGTTGGTAAGCCAGAGAATAATTTGGGACCATGAATTCACGCTATCGAAGTGTCTTTCTATGACCAAAAACAAGGTATTATGTCATCCTTCTTTCTTCCTCTAGTCCTTGCCAGCGGAATCTGAACCGATTGGTACTGGTGGAGCGTCAGTCATCTCCTTGTTCTCCGCCGCTGGCTGTTCGGGTTCCGCTTCGGAAGAAGTCCAAAGGGTCTATATAAATAATGAGATTAGCGACTCTCGTTTGAACAGATAGTGTGTAAGACCATAGAGGGTTTTGGCGTACCAAGTTATCGCGGAGAAGCTGCATGATCAATGTGGAATCCTTGTAACTTTCCTCGCTAAGGGTGTCAAGTTCTGTCGGTACCATGTTTAGCATGCTGCAATTCTTGTTTTAGTCTCGGATATCCCGAGTTTGAACATACCCGCAATAGCATCATCAAAGGCTTGCTTGGCAAGGTGGCAAGCTTGATCCGGTGCGTTCAAGATTTCGTAGTAGAAAACGGAGAAGTTTAGAGCAAGTCCGAGTCGGATTGGGTGAGTTGGGGCAAGGTCCTTCTGGGCTACCTCGGTGGCGTTCTTGTAGGCCTCGAGGGACTTGTCGGCAGACTCCTTGCGCTTGTCACCCAGGGCAAACTCGGCAAGGTAACGATGGTAATCGCCCTTCCTAAAAAATACTGTGTGATTAGAGTTTTATCCTTGGCATTTCTGCGAATCGTCTGCAACTCGACTTTTAAGTTGGCGGTTGACTTACATCTTGTGATAGAAGACCTTACTCTCACCACTCTGTGCGCTTGGGATCAGGTGCTTGTCGAGAACCTCCAAAATGTCTTCGCAAATCTTGGCGAGTTCAGCTTCAATCTTGAGGCGGTACTCCTTAATGAGCTTGACTTGAGCCTCATTGCCCTTAGAATCCTCCTTTTGCTCAATAGAAGTAACGATTCTCCAGGAAGCTCTGCGAGCTCCAATGACGTTCTTGTAAGCGACAGAGAGGAGATTTCGCTCCTCAACGGTCAGCTCTGTGTTCGAAGATGCAACGGTCTTCATGTTCTCGACCATTTCTAGAGTATCATTAGCATGCCGCGTTTTATGTGGTACAAGCCAACGCGATACCCCATAATATTGATATGAAAGTGGGGATATCCGCATATAGGAAAGGCTGAAAACATACCTTCGTATCGCTCAGCTTGCTCAGCAAGCTTGGCCAAGTAGACAGCATCCTCGTGACCCATTTTTGCTATTCGTAGTTGGAAAAGAAAATTCTACGGATAATCCTTCTCAATCAGTTCAACCATTCAAGCAAACCAATGTTGTAGTGATGTGTTGGTCTAGCGTCACTAGGGGATATGGTTCTGCTGGTCTCATTGGGGTTCCCCGGAGGTGCCGTAGCTTCTGAGGCTGCGGGTAAAACTGGCTATGCGTCTCGAGAATCACAGGAGCTTGGGCAACTTGACGGAAAACTCTTAACGAGCTTCAAAAGCAGAGGTCGTCATCTGTTGGATGAATGCGAAAGGGGATAGACGAGTGCTCGTATCGATAAAGCCGCAAGCTACCCTTCTGTCGCGAGCCTTTCGTTGATAACACCCAACGAATCCTCCGAACGGATAATCTACTCGAAAACGGTTGCCAGGGTCCGACCGACATCGATGGCTGTAGCTGCTATCGATCGGTTTTGGGCGTTTGCTGGTGCTTTGGATGAGGAACCCCGATGAGACGAGCAGAAAGGAGGGGTAGCAAGCAGCAGTAGCAAGGAGGGAAAAAAACTCGATCCTCGCTTGATGCCTCCTCTCGTGCAAAATGATGTAACCAGACAGGTTCCTCTTACCTTTAGAAAGTATAGTAAAAGGGTGTCTTGAAGAGACGATAGATTCGAGAATCAAAGTATCGAATTTATCTTTAATGTAGGATGAGGAATGAATGAGGTTAGTGGACAAGAGTTTTTTTTTATTTATTTGTTAATGGTGGGAAAGGACAGAAGAAGAAGAGTGGAACTAAGAAGGGGAGGGATTTGGAGTTGGGGGGGAAATTTTACAGTGCGAAAGGGAGAAAAGCGTTGACAATTATTATTTGGCACGTAATTGCTTGGGGACAGGCTCCAAAAAAGGGACAAGAAAACTTGAGATTGGTATGTTTGATGAAAGGCGAACGCAGGAGAGAGAAAAATAGTAACCAGCGGGGAGAAAGAGAGAGAGAGAGAGAGAGAAAAGAAGAGAAAGAAGAGAAAGAGGAGAAGGGAAAAAATGAAAGCGAAGGAGATAGAAAGGGTGGGAAGCCAATAAAATTGGTTCAGCTAAGCTAAGTTGTAACCACCCAACCCGCCAACGAGTACAGTTTACTGGCAGGAAAAACCTTACTGTTCAGGTAGCTTTGGGACGGGAGAGGCGGGGCGGCAGCAGCAGTACTTGCGGTGGGAGTCGAGGCAAGTGGGGGAATGGCTTCATAGGTGACTAGCCCAAGCTTATGTGCTTGTCTCATCTAAAGTGCGTGAAGCGGGATATATATTACGACAGAAGGCCAGGCAATATCATTATTTTCGACATTATAGAAGGTCCAAATGCTTCAGATCTATTCACCCATGTGCGGTTCGAGCTCAGCAGTCGCTCGGATGCTACTTGTTATCGTTCTGGGAGCTTGCTCACTGCCTACTTTATGGTCGCGACCGATTGCAACATCGTAACAGCGATGTTGTCTTGCAGGTCGGGACGGCGCGAACTTCTAGGAAGCTTGTAGTTTCTCACTTGCCCGTCTTCACTAAGGGAATAAAATACTATACAAGCCCTTAGTTGACGTTAGGAACGAAAACAAGAGGAGGTGGACAAGCTGCATGTTAGGAAAACCTGCAGGAGCTATTGCATGCAGAGATGCCCATCGCCGGATACCTGGTACAGGACTCGATCTTACGATTGTAATCTCCTATCTAGGGGCAGACACAGCAGTACTAGTAGGGGCTAATCCGTAACCGCTTAAACCCAATACGAATCTAATGGCTTCACACAATAATGTGTTTTTAATTCTTGTAGCCTTGCAAACGTAAACTTGCCTTGCAATTCTGCACGACCAGATAGAAGTTTCTTCGTGTGAACGAACCCAAGCTTAATTTTACGCGATGAACGAGAAAGCTAGTTTTTGACACCTCTGAGCATGAACGAGTCAGATTTTCTCCTTCAAGGAATTGAGATTGCAGTCGGCAAAAGCAAGTTTGGAAGCGTCGGCGAAAGCTCCAAAAATTTGCCTTCGTCGTCATCGTACGTTCGCATTACCAGATCCTGGATGACCCCGCCATCCGATTGGTCATAGCTAGAACCTATGTCTGGAAAACCATATAGCCCAATGCAACATATCTATAGTCCGGATTTTCAACAAGCGATGATGATATCCTGATTTCTTTTTAACAAGGCGAAGGCTATGGGGAAAGACCACGTGAGCCATCTCCAAGCCGCCTTTCGATGGGAGGATTTTCCGTCCGAGACAAACAACCCCCAAAAGGCTGGGGCCCGTAAGCTGCAAGGAACTTTCTCCGAAGGCGTGGGCACATCACTGAGACTGCTTCCAGCTTCACCAAGTATACTAGTGTTTAGTTATATTATAGTGCTCGACGGTTCTCGCAAAATTTGATTGGTGACCTCGGGTTGCCTAGCTTTATGAGTGTATCAATCAATAGAATCAGGCTATCGATAGCCGCTTCACGGCGGATGCCAGAACCGCATCCAATCCTGGGGAGAAATGCTGCCCAATAGTCGAAACACGCAGCTCCGTAGCACCAAGCTTTGAGCAGCTCTTCTCAGCATATTTTTCTCATAGAGGCGCTGGAAGGGATCCGGGGAAGGCCATGTGGTGTTATCGTACCACCATTGCTCGCTATCAGCCACCTGACCAACCAGATGTCGCCACTGTGTGGTTGTTGTTGCCCCACCTTTTCGGGATTTGTGTGGTGGCTGGAAACCACCCGACAAAGAAAACGCAACTGACGTCGGTTACTCTTTTTTCCTTCACCTGCTTTTTTACCTTGAAGACCCCTCATATAAACGCTCCCTCCAGGTACAGCCGTTAGCCCGCATAACCAACTACACATTTGATCCAATAACAACAAAGCAATCCTTTAACCTTTCAACGAATTTCTACTCGATAAAACAATCAATACCTCAAAATGACCCTAAGATTCGCCCTTGCGAGGACTGCCTCCAGACTTCCGAGAAACATTGTTGCTTACCGCCCAGTTACTTCCGTCATGTGGACCAGAGGATATACCGAGGGTGCTACCGGTGGCATCCGACCCGGAGGTAAGTTTCTCAAAATCTACGACTAGATTCTTATAGTCATTTACAAAATTTAATGTCAATTGCTGACCTTTCCGTTCTTCCCGGGAATAACAGGTGAACACGCTGGGTAAGCATCTTACCCCCAATTGAACCAATCCAATTAGACCTGGGTGGCTCTTATTGACCGTGGCCCTTCTTCGGAACAATCCGTAGTGATACCTTCACCCGTCGGGAGAAAGCTCAGGAAGACTACTACATCAAGCAGCGTGAAAAGGAACGTTTGGCCAGACTCCGGGAAAAGTTGGCTGCCTCTAGAAAGCATTTGGATGATTTGGAACAAGACATGTGAGCATGAATTTCATTCTCCTCCCCCCCCCTTCTTTTTCGTTTGCTGCGTATATTAGAGGAGACAGTGATGACTTACCACCTACTGCCTTCCCGTGTTTTAACAAACTATAGTGCTGAGTTGGAGAAGCAAGCCGGCGGCGAGCATAACTAGAAGGCTCAGATATGCCATGTAAATATACTTATCAGGCATAGCTGAGTCGGGTGAATGGGTGTCTCGGATGCTCTAACGATGCAATAGCCAGCAATGTCAAGTAATTGGGGAGGAATTCTGTTTTTATATTCACCAAGATTGGATTGGGAGGAAGAATTAATTCGGGAAATCGGACAAAGTCGTGCTTTGCAAAACGGTATCGTTGTGCTCAGCCGTTTGGCGTGCAACATAGTATATGCATTTGCATCGTTTTTACATTACTTTTCCATCTGTACCAAATTGAGGAAATACGGCTTCCTGTGTGTATATTTTGATATAATAAAGAGAAATAAATCGAAAACTCTTCACTTTTGAGGATCTGTATGATTTTGTAGTAATTCCAACGAATCATATCGGTTGGATTTATAATTTTGGAAATTATATACATGTTCGATAGGATAAAATAGCACTGCTCGTAGATACACACCCATGCTCTTTGTGTTTCCGTCAGACTAACAACATGTAATTCTACATGTAAGCACACATTTAGTTACCGAGAAATAAATAATACTTGCTAACTAATAGCTACCCTCCGGCCTTGCCTATTAAACAAAATATCATTAGCAAAGATTTTCATATATACCCGCAATTCTAAATCGAAGGAACATACCAGTACAGCAGCCTTCCCACCCAGTGCATGCTCCAAGCCATTATCCGGGAACTCTCTCGGCACGGCAGGCTTATCCGGATAGAACGAGTAAACTATAGTAGATAGGCCGAGAACCGCTCCTACGAAACAGCTAAACAAAAAGGCGGCTTTCTTCGGGGTCGCAGCTGTGTACTCGTAAACGGAGAAGATGCCGAGAGTGTCTTCGTCCTCGTGGACGGCTTCACCGTAGTTACGTCTCTCCTGGGGGTCCCACCATTTCTCGTAGGGGTCTCGGAATTGACGCTTTAGCGGAGGGGGTTGGGTGAGGGAGTAGCCGTCGTTCTAGTTCATGTTAGCTTATATTCGAGACGGAAGAACTTTGAAACTACAAATGTTGCCATTGCATTTCTGGAGGGTGGAGGTACCATTCCGGGATCATCGACTTCTGGGTTTCCAGTTAATACTCGGGTGGGTTCTGAGGATTGTGGAAGAGGTGCAGAGGCGTATTGTCTGATTAAGGGCAGAGGACGGACAGCAGGTCGGATAATAGCCAACCGCGTAGTCCTAGCAGCAATTGATCTGACGGGAAGCATGTTGAAGGTCGATTGGGGTGGAGGAGGCGGCGAAGGTCGGGTGAAAGGTTGTTACATGTACCACGGGCTGTGATTCTTGCTACGGCGGGTTCAGATTAGAGTCGGCCAACGGAGTCCTCGATAAGTGATAATGATATAACGACGTGTGGGAATTTACCTTCAATTCACCTTGCCGGATTGCAATGGTGTCTGGCAAGACGATACGACCAGTCGATATGGGGGGTGGTATATCGGGTTGAGGTTCAATGTACAAGTCGCCTATAGTGGTGTTGTTGCTCCTGCGAGGGGTGTCATCATCATTCGACTGCGGTTATTGGTCGGTTTGCAGTTTGTTGGTTTGTATTGGCGGCTTTGGACCCTCCCTGGGCCTTGCCTGCCAAACAAAACCTCATCCGGCCAGGAAATGGTCTGTTTGGGGGGGGAAGAGAATAAAAAATTTTGAACGGTCTCGGCAAACAAGCCTATCCACTCACTCACATCACTTCCGCTGCCACTCTGTGTGATAACTCTTCCCCCAAAAGAAAAGAAAATTAAATAAAACCGAAAAAAATCAACGGGCAATAATAATAAACTTTAACCTCATTCTTCCGCCGTTTCCCTCGACCCTCCCGCTATTTTTACGATATCTCAACAACAACGCGGTATTACACGACGGGAATAAGATAGCACGAAATACTAAAAGCGTACCTTTCATCTGACCGACATTTACGACGAAATCTGATAATTTGGGTCGTCTGGGACGGGTGGAACTCGGAGAACACCCTAGCCTCAACCCATTTGTTATGACGCTTGAAGAGTCGAAAACCGACACCGAGCCTCCACAAAATGACTGTAAGTCTTTCAAACCCGGTCGGATCGATCGGTCAGCTTCAGGCATTTGTGTTCGTATGCTAAGTTTCCCCGATAAGCTATAATATACGTAGAAAATGGCCATTTACCGGCGACGAGGAGCAGCTCAAGAACATCCGCCAGGCTGCAGGTCGACACGGAAGCCGCGCAAAACCTTGATTCGAACCTTACGTTAAATGCCGAACTTCAGCAATTGTTAAACCCGTCCAAAAAACGGAAATTAAACGGTCCACCTTCGCCACCATGGAAGTCCGCTGCAGCTCAGACCCCTTCGAGTTTCATCGACGATTCTGGTCGCAAACGATCTATGAGGACAATGGCTCCTCCACCTATTCCGGTCACTCCAGCAAAGGGGGGTCGAGTTACAAGGTCGAGTTCAACGCAGGTCACACCCAATACTGAGAATAATCGCGCTAAAAGTAAAGAATATAGACCTGGGACTCGGACATCACCTAGGTCGAAATCAAATACGACAGCCGCCGTGACCACAAGAAACCAGTCGAATTCGAGACAGCAGCATAGGCCGAATGGCAAATCTACCCCAGGGTCGGCACGTAGCCCTACAATCTCTAGAAACGGCAATACTCGATACAACACTCAGAGTCGAACCTCAATCAAACAATCACCAAAGAAACCCACACCCACAAGGCGCCAGCATGCTGCTAAAACTGTGTCAACTGCGCCAAGGAGACGGAGTGGCAGACTTTCAACGAATGAGGTACCCGTGGATGAGGATGTAGAGATGGAGGATGCTTCCGATGGATATGACGAAGAAGATTTCGATGATTCTAAGAGGATATCGTGGCGTCTTAAGTTTAGTCGGAAAGTTAGACCACCACTCATCTGTAATGTTGGGAATATGCCCCTTCCCCGCAAATTTTCGTCATTACGGGAATACTTTGAAGCCGAAGACCTGGATCCGGAATATCAGAAACAGCAGCAAGATGCTGCCGAGTTGGAGGCAGCAAAGCGAGAAAAACTCGAAGAAGCCTATGAGAATGGGATGCTGCGGCCGGAAAGCCTTCAACAGCCTAGTTTTAATATAATACCCGCACCTGAACGACTACGCCCGCAATGGGGTCACCAGGACCATTTGATAAATCACGCTATCCGTTTCAGTAAATTACTGAAGAGGGAGAGGATGCAGCACATGAAGGATGCCAAGGCAATCGCTAAGGACGCTGCCGAAGCTGCTAGAAAACGCCGTCCGAAATCCCAGCAGGAAATTGAAGCGGAGCAACGGGAGGTGTCCATTAAGCGGTATAGGGAGGTCGTAGCCTCCTTCAAAGTCAAGCTAAAGTTGACTGAAAAGGTACCCACCAGATTTAACAAATCATTTTGAATTACCGAAATTTAACCACCCTCTACTTTATAGGCGGCCCAAGATGTCCGAAGGCAGAAATACATTGAAGCATCCCGAGCAGCCGGACGGGAGACTCTCAAGCAAATGCTACAGCATTCTAGTAAATTATTAGATGCCCGCATAAAGACTCGTCAAGAGCAAGGAGCTGAGATTGACGAGGAATCTCTTCTCAACGACATGGGCGATGACGACATCGAGGACATCGGAAGGAACAGAACCGACGATGAGGACGAAGATATATCTGCAAGCGAAGCTTCCGGAGACGCATCCAACATGTCAGCCTCAGAAACCGAGGATGAGGAGGATGTACAAGAGAATGCGGACGATGACCTTAGCCCCGAAGAACTCAGGCGAAAGTACGCTTCGCTGCCAGAGATCGAAAGCCAAGATGGCTCGGAAGGCGAAAAGACAGACGTATCCATGTCAATGGATGGAGACATGATCTCAGAAGCGGCAGAGGGTTCTGTTGCTGAAGAAATAAATGGTGACTGGTCGGATGATGAAGCCGCCAATGTTACCGATCTTACCATTGAAATGACTGCTGTGGAGCTGGACAATAGCGACGAAGATATTCCTATGGACAGCGAAGAAGAAGATTCCGAGGGCAACACTGAGGACAGCGATATTGACGGAGAGGAAGAATATGATGGTGAGGACGATGAAGATGACGATGACGAAGCTGCGGACGATCTTTTTGGATTCTTCTCAAAAGATGAAGTTGAAAGAATGCGTCGAGAGGGAGTTCAAAAGAGTGAAGAAATGCTAGATGACGAGGATTATACTAGCCATGTTGAAGAGGAGGAAGATCTCGAAGAGGTGGACATGGTTCCAGTGAAAACTGACGAAGTGGACGACTTGTCGGAGGCCGAACCCGTGGTAAATGGTGTACACCATCCTGAGACTGAAGATCAAACCGAGAAACCCCAACCTCCCAATTCTACCAGCGACGACTCCAGCGTAGCTAAAACTGGGATTTCTGAGGTCTCAAGTGTCACAACGCCAGCATCCGTTGGGCTTGCCGTAGATCACAAAGATGTTCCAAAAACTCCAGTCTCATGTTTGTTGAGAGGTTCCTTACGTGAATACCAGCACCATGGACTGGATTGGCTTGCGAACCTATATGAAAATGGCACAAATGGCATTCTGGCGGACGAAATGGGTCTGGGGAAGACCATTCAAACGATTGCCCTCATTTCCCACCTCGCCACTGCGAGAGGCGTATGGGGTCCCCACCTAGTCGTTGTACCAACTAGCGTTATCCTCAATTGGGAAATGGAATTCAAGAAGTGGGCACCCGGCTTCCGGATCATGACTTACTACGGCAGCCGCGAGGAACGTCAAGAAAAGCGAAAGGGCTGGATGAATTACGACGCTTGGGATGTCTGTATCACCTCATATCAGTTAGTTGTTCAGGACTCTCAACCGTTCAAACGTCGAGCATGGCACTACTTAATTCTTGATGAAGCCCATAACATCAAGAACTTCCGCTCCCAGAGGTGGCAGACACTCCTAAACTTCAAAGCCCACTCGCGTCTCCTTTTAACTGGTACCCCACTTCAGAACAATCTGATCGAACTCTGGTCCCTCCTATACTTCTTGATGCCGTCGGGTGGTAGTATGTCCGCTGCCATGCCTGCTGGATTTACAAATCTCAAAGAGTTCCAGGATTGGTTCGCTCGCCCCGTCGACCAGCTCATAGAGGGAGGTAGGGAGGGCATGGACGAAGAATCGCGGGACAGCATCAAAAAGTTGCATACCATCTTACGACCTTTCCTCTTACGTCGTCTGAAGAAGGACGTGGAAAAGCAAATGCCGGAGAAGTACGAGCATATTGTATGGTGCCGACTCTCGAAGCGACAAAGATTCCTATACGATGACTTCATGTCGCGGGCCCAGACCCGAGAAACTCTCACAACCGGCAATTATCTATCTATTATCAACTGTTTAATGCAGCTGAGAAAAGTGTGCAACCATCCGGATCTTTTCGAAACTCGCCCGATTGTCACATCATTCGCGATGCGCAGATCAGCCATCGCAGATTTCGAAATCAAAGAATTCTTCGTGCGCAGAAAGCTATTTAAAGCCGGCGCATTCAACAAACTTGACCTCGAAACCCTCAATCTCAATCTCGCCGCAGCTGAACCATACTCTCGAGTGTTCACAGACACCACGGCACGACTGGTAGCCCAGAAAGCCATGAACGATCACATCACAGAACTTTCCGAAGAGCTCCAACCTGAACTTCAGCCAGATTTCTCCTCCTCTAAAGCGCTCAATGCGTATCTTACAAACGTAGATAAGCTCTACCACCTCGAGAAAATCAAGCAGCAGGTCTATATCAACAACTTGCGGTGCCGGAAGCGACCGATTTATGGAACTGGTCTTCGCGAAGCCTGCTCAATCGGGCCTTTGCCATCTTATACTTCATCAATGCCTCCAAACTACAGGAAGCGACTAGAATGGTTCTCTAATAGGTTAGAGGCTCTAGATGCGTTAAAACCCACGATATCAAGCCGGGCCGAAGAGTTTGACGCAATCATACAGAAATTCGGTTGTGTTACACCAGCTGTGGTTGCCTCAGACCTACCCTCAATAACCGTGACACCGCTTGGCCAGGAGTTGGTCAAGCTGGTGAAGGTACGGAAACTAGAGGATCCATTCCATAGAGCAAGGAATCGCCTCTCTATTGCTTTCCCGGATAAGCGCCTTCTACAGTACGACTGCGGGAAACTTCAGAAACTCGATACGCTACTTCGACATCTGCAAGAGGGCGGCCACCGTGCTCTGATATTTACGCAAATGACAAAGGTGTTGGATATTCTCGAGCAATTTCTGAATATACATGGGCACAGATATCTGCGACTCGATGGAGCAACCAAGGTGGAGCAACGGCAAATTCTCACTGAGAGATTCAACAATGATAATCGCATTTTAGTGTTCATCCTATCTACTCGTTCGGGTGGCCTGGGTCTCAATCTTACGGGGGCTGATTCGGTTATATTTTATGATTTGGACTGGAATCCTGCCATGGACAAGCAATGCCAAGATCGGTGCCACAGAATTGGACAAACCCGGGATGTTCATATCTACCGATTTGTTTCCGAGTTTACAATTGAATCCAATATTCTGCGGAAATCCAATCAGAAGCAAATGCTGGATGACGTTGTCATTCAAGAAGGAGAATTCACCGTGGATAAGTTTAACAGACTAACCGTCGCGGACTTGTTTGGAGACGATGCAAAGAAGTTTGGATTGGAGTCGATTGGTGGAAAGACAATCGGCTCGGGAGCAAGCGGTAACGTGAATAAAACTCTCGAACAGGTTGAAGATGTGGACGACGTCGTAGCTGCGAAGGCGGCATCAAAGGAGGCCGTTGAGAATCTGGATAGGGAGGACTTTGGTAGGGAGGATGTTTCAAAGCCAGCTAGCACAGTTGTTTCAGATCGCGAGCAGGATATGACGAAAGATTCGGCAACACCCAGAAACTCTGAACATCCAAGTACGCCAGCAGCTGCGACACCGCGAGAGGCACCAGATGTTGAAGGGGAAGAAGAGGAAGAGGAGAATCAACCAACAGTAGATGATTATCTGATTCGGTTTTGGGAGTGGGAATTGCAGAATACACCAGTTATTATTCCTGACAAGAACAAGAAGAAGAAGAGCAAGAAGGCTAAGCCGCCTTGAACGTTGCTCCATCCGTAAGCTTTCATGCTGAGTTTCTTTTGGATTTTTATGGCGTTTCTGTGATACCTTGCGGTTTACTTGTCCCTTTCCAATTTTTTATTTTCCTTTTCTCTTATTTTCTCCTCCATACGTGTTTGGGTGTAAATTGTGAGATAGACCACTGCTGTATGGTTGGGGAGCAAGCAAGGATTACGACTGGGCTCTCGGAAGTGTTCCGTTTTGTCCATAGTTTTTGGTTAATTTCTTCTTCGTCCTTTGACCGGGGCTTCAAAATACTGTATTACCACTCTTTATAATCTCAAAACGGGAATCTCCCGACTTTTTTCTTCCTAATAAATCCAGGGAATCGATTTGGATCTCCGAGGAATGCGTAATCATTCAAGAAGTTATTCTCGATGCGCAGACTTTTGACTTTTTGCGAAGACACAATTCTACCAATTCAGAAATTTCAGTTTGCATTTCCCATCACTGTTTTACCCATGCATGCATGGTGTTTCTGTCCTGATCACATGACGGAAACAATACCCGCCGCATGCCTCCATTCTCTTGGCTGCGATGTCCCTTGCTGTTTAATTATTTTCTTCGAAGAATCGATTGGGCACAAATGTTCCCTCTCACCCAAAAAGTTTGAAACTAAAAGAGTCTGAAACCTCGATCCGAGTTGGCCCCGTTGGGCAGCAGCATAAGAGACAGACAGTTTGGGCCACAAGCCAAAGAAAATGTGAAATGACAAGGTGGGCACTTGGGAGACAGTTTGCATTGCATTGGGGGGAGTGGGGAAGCAAGATGACGTCAATGGCTTGGTGTTTTTCTTCTTTCCCGTTTTTTTATGTTTTCCCATGCCTCGGGGACATGCGTTTTGACTTTTCGGCATGCAGTTAACCGGAGTTCATTCGCTTCACCTTTTTTTTTGGTGGGATATCCCAAGTAGAAGGTTTTGGTGAAGCGGTAAAGATACAAAATTGTAGGGATTTGGGCAAGAAAAATGTGGAGGTCGAGGGGGAAAGGAAGGACCCTTATCCCGTAGTTAATGTTGTATAAAAGTGACAACTAAATTTCGGAAAATAGCGTCACTCTACGCAGTTATTGGTGAGAAGAAAAAAGGAGACTAGCTAAGTACTTAGTAGTGCTAGTCTCTTGACGTTAAAATGTTGTGGAGGAGGTTACTTGGTTGAGCTGTTGCTTTTTCCTATCCTCCTACCATGATACCTCCATGCTCCTCCCATGCTTCTCCCATTATCCTCCCCTCTGCCCTTCCTTCCTCTGGCCATCGAAAAGGCCGGAAACCCACCCCTCCAAAGCAAGAACGGCATCTCATCCGGGCAGGTTTGCACGCTGATCAGTTTGGGGCTGGTAACATCAGCTGCCCACCTTTCTTCTCCCTTTCTTATTCTTGGAACTTCTCCCATAGGACCAGGATGGTCCCCTCGACTAGAACTTCCCCTCCACAATACTTTTCTCCCACTATCCTCCAGCGTATACACAATAACAATGCACTCTAACGCCAACTAAGCAACTGGAGCTAGTCGGGACTATACTTAGTATCTCGAGCAGCACCAAAGATGGATTAAAATGGAGGGGGTGAGCTCGAGGACCCTGATTGATGTTCTAGCTCGATAACCTCTTTCGCCCAGTGGCGAATCCTACCTCTTCCCTTTTTAAAGCAACGTGGGAACTGGCTGGAGCAAGGTCTCACGGTTCTGAAAGTCTACTTCACATGGGGGAAGTACCGCTGAACATACCACCCAAGAAGGATTTAAAGGAAGGCGGAAAAAAAAAAAAAAAAAAAAAAAAGTTTTATCGATAGCGGCTTCGTGTCCAGGTGGCTAACCCTCCTGGATGAATCACTCAATCCTCTCAATCTCATTGGAGTCCGGGATGGTGGATCGTCAACGTGGTTTGCTGGCCGCCTGAGATGCAGACGCGGACCTACATGCTTGCTCTCACAAGGAGAAAAGAAAGAACCATTGAGGTTTTCGCTTATATTAAAATAATTCAAGCTATCCCATCGTCAACGTGGTTAGGCACTCCGGGAGGCAAGCTTTAGCCACGTCTTAGAGATGCTAAAATTTAGATTACCAATCCGAAAAAATTGCCGAGACTGCCTCTTCTTACTGTTTGAATGTATATTTTGTCGAGTATCGGTACTAGTATAGTCTCCGTGTCCCGTCCGTGCATGACCTTTTTCACAGCGAGATTTCCGAGACTTGTAATTGTAGCCTTGTTGGAGTGCCGCACTATTTTGCGACAGAGCTTGATAAACGTACCATGGGGGGGGAAGCCAAGCTTGAACTTGTTCCCTCTTTTCCCGCTCTGTCAAGAAACTGGGTTGCAAAGGCGGTTTCAGTTCATCCGATCAGCTAGTTCGTTCGCTTTTAAAATTCATGAGGATCACTTTATACCGTCAACAATTTACAGCCACCCGAGAAAAAAGAGTTCACTCTAGTTTGTAACTGTGAAGAGGAGGAGGAAAAGATCGGATCTGTATACGTATACCAGTTTTACTAACCTCCTCAGCTCGAAGTCGGATATTGTTGGAAGGGCGCCAGGTCCAACATTTTGGTTATTTCCCCATATCCTATACCATGCACCAACCTTTTGCTTGAATTTAGGTATGTCCGAGTCAAGACGCATAGTTTGGTTTTATCGGGTTGGGGGGTGTGAGCGGTTACAACAGCAGAGCAGTGACCCGATCCTGATAATTTGCAGGTGGGTGCACTGCTGGTGGTGGTGGCTCACGCCTTGCCGTAGCAGAGTGGTGCTGACTTGATTCAAGCTGATTGACTTGTCCGGTTGGTTACCCCTGGCCTTCCTTCTTCTTCTCTCTTCCTCCCTCAGCAACTGCAAGCCCTCGCCGCCCCTCCCTTCTATCTCCCACAGCTCCTCTGCACCCCCCCTCCCTTCTTTCTTCCGCTCTCCATTTTTTACTTTTCCTTCCTGCACTCAAGATCCTACTTCATGCAATTCCTTTTTTTATCCCTTGACTAACAATCTTTACGGCTTGCATTCTGTCAGTCTAGATCGAGGTCTTCAAATCTTGATCACCTGTTTTTTGTTCCTTCAATCGATATTCTATCTTTTGCGTGCTTTGACCCCTCCAAGGCTCGCTTTACAAGCACTGCAGGAGTGGGCTAGAATCTGCATTAGCTAGAGCTAGCTATTCGCATTGCTGCCTCGTCAACACTTTAACTTTTATCTCAGTCTGGCATTCGAATCCTAAAACACTATCGACAAGGTGCAATTTACCGGGCGACATACGGAGACGAGAGAGCGAGATCTTGCTGCCACGAGGGATAAAGCAAATTTGTTATATTAAAAAGGGTATTCTTCGAGGACTTGCGGTAGGAGTCTCCAAACGGGGCGGCGCACCTGACGATCGCGGAGCAACCAATCACCTACACTTGGAACTTTTCTTTCCGAATAAAAACCTCTATAGCCTCTTCAACCCAGCCAGGGAGCATACCGCTGCTGGAAAGATTGAGGAGTTCCATCAAGCTTCTCTTCCAGATACAGCCCATACCAAAGCAGATACAGAGGTAATTATATTTTACATACTTATACAAGCAAGGTCTTGGTTCCTACTTGAGAATACTTTTTTTTTTTTTTTATTTGGTGGTTACACTTCTGGTTTTCTGTTTGTGCGTTTTCCCACTTGGGTGCTTCGAAGGACGTCCCCCTTGCTCCTCGAGCTGCCCTCCAGTCTTCTGGCTTGCAGCACTGGGTTTTTCTTTTCTTTTATCATATCATATCAGAAACCAAGTGGGGCCAACCAATCTTGCTTCCACCTTGCAGGTCGGAGAGCAGCTGCCAAACGAGCCCCGACCATTGGAGGACGCAAATGCAGAAACAACCCAAGGCAAGTTCCAAAACCAGAGAAAGCAAAAAAAGGCCTATGCCACAGTTCCGAGCGAACGAAGGGTTTCCAGTTAAAAACGAAAGAGGAATTTTTTTGGACCAGCTCAATCGTTCACATCACTGGGTACTATCCGTGCAAAGCAGCCTCTGGTTAGGGAGGAAAACCCCTCGAGGAATTAACCCCCCCCTCCACTATCTAATCCTTTTGCCTTATTTCCAATCCGCCTTTGCGGTCCACCGTTGATCGTTTCAAAAAATTTTATTTTTTTTCTTCTTTGCTCTGTTGATAGAAAGATCTCCAGCTCTCTCCAAACCGAGAAAACCAGGTGAGCTGAGCACACCCGTTAATTTCCTTTGCTTCTGGCAGGGAGTTCCAGACGCAGCCATATTTGCTTTCCATTTCTTTTCTTCTTCTTCTGGTCTTTATTCTTTTTCTGCTCTGCCTTACTTGCTTGGAGATCACGGGAACCAAAATTAATACTACCCTTCCCTCCCTCCACCTATCAACTGCAATTCGTTATTAGGGAGGGGGTTCTCTTTCACAAGCTTCCCGCTCACCTCTCTTACCAAATCTCTTCCCCGATGCACGGCGACATGATGCTGTAAAGTCTATTCTCCCTCAAGATATCAAACGTCATTGTCAGTAATCATTTTTCGAGATCTTCTCAAACTCTATCCACTTTCACGTTTTGGTGGGCATCGGAATCTTTTGCGTTGCTTCCAACCACCAAGATCTTCGCAGTCTGTGCGGAGATTCTCTTCACCTACACTACCCCATTTCTAAGCATCTGGAATAAAAAAATAAAAATAAAAATAAAAATACACATTTCGAGAAAGGGAGAGAAAAGCCCGTTAGCCTGGAGTATTTCTATATCTCAGGCATATACTATTGCTATTGCAGTGCAAAGTACGGCCTTTCATCCTCTGTCCTGGATTTGTTCCGTCATAGTTGAAACTCGAACGTGCTGGTCACAGAGTTGGGTTGAAATGAATGGCAATGCATGGGCCCATCTTGTTTATCCTTTTACTCTTTTTTAAATAATCTTTTCCAGGTTAATTGACCTGCCGCATCATCAACTTCGTCTCACTCTTACCGATCTTATGCAAGAGCTCTAAGGCTAACTTAACCGTTCCTAGACAACAACCAGGCTCGATTGATTATTAAGCCAAATATATTCTTCCACAAAACACCACCACCGCGGTCTCCGGACTTCTTTCGACCCTGCAAGTGCGTATTAATCCCGATAGATAAGAAAATATAGAAATCGGAAGTAGAGTGCAACAAATTAGCATCCGCTCTGGAGGAAAGAGCCACAAAAAAACTCAAGATGTCGGTTTCTCCGGAAACCCTCGCTGCCACGACAAACCTCCTGGCATCCCTCGCCAGTGGAGGTGCTCTGCAGCCTCTGAATGGTAAAACAAAATTACCAGGCGAGGACAGCGAAGAGAAGCGAGCGCTCGAGAGGGAAATACTCGCTCTAGCAAGCCGGATACGGCTTCTCGAACTAAAGGCTGCAGCCGTTGGACCTAAAATTTTCCCGGAGACTCCGAACGACGGTCCTCAATCGGTTTTTACCTCACCTGAAAGTACATTCAACGATGATATCCTGTCAACGATAGCGGTCCCTAATGGGTCCGCTATTGAACCCGATCTAGAAGTGCTTAAGCAACATGTCAAGCAACAAGAAGGAGAGATTCAGACCCACGCCAAGGCTGTCGAGAAAATGGTTGAGGAGATCAGTCAGCACCAGCACGCTTTACAGAATGTGAATCAGGAATACAATAGAGTTGAGATGTTAGAGAAGGAGCTGAGGAAGAGCCAGAGGGCAAATTTGGCTTTCCAAAAGGCATTGAGAGAGATTGGTGAAATCGTTACAGCTGGTAAGATTTTGTTGATAGTCTCTGTCCTTAAGTATTGAGTTTGACATGTTTCACCCACCACTAGTCGCTAGAGGTGACCTCACCAAGAAGGTTACTGTTCATGATGTTGAGATGGACAAGGAGATCGAAATCTTCAAGGGTACCATTAACAACATGACTGATCAGCTACAGACCTTCGCAAGCGAAGTGTCTCGCGTGGCAAGAGAAGTCGGAACCGAGGGTCGATTAGGAGGACAGGCTAGTGTAAATGGAGTCGAAGGCACATGGCGTGAATTGACAGATAACGGTATGCTTAACTTCCCCCGATAATAGCCACACAATACTAATTTATTATTCTAGTCAATGTTATGGCTTCCAACCTCACATCTCAGGTCCGAGAAATCGCAGAAGTCACATCGGCAGTTGCCAATGGTGATCTTTCGCGGAAGATTCATGTCCACGCTCAAGGTGAAATATTGATGCTGCAGCAAACTATCAACACCATGGTGGAGCAACTGGGAAGATTCGCCCTAGAAGTCACTAGAGTGTCAAGAGAAGTCGGTATCGAAGGTATCTTAGGAGGTCAGGCAGAAATCGAAGGTGTCAAAGGCACATGGAGAGAATTAACGGATAACGTCAACGCTATGGCTGCCAATTTAACTGAACAAGTCAGGAATATCGGTAAGGCATTAGCTGACCTTGCTTTATTCCAGACATTCACTAATACGTTTTTGAAGCTACTGTCACAACCGCTGTTGCTAAGGGAGATCTCAGTCGGAAGGTCAGCGCAAGCTGCAGAGGTGAAATTTTGCAACTCAAGGAAACAATCAACAAGATGGTGGATCGCCTTCAGAACTTTGCGAACGAAGTCACCAAGGTCGCCAGGGAAGTCGGAACAGAAGGACAGCTTGGCGGTCAAGCGAATGTTGATGATGTCGAAGGAACCTGGAAGTCTCTTACGGAAAACGTCAACGGCATGGCAACCAATCTTACCCTTCAAGTCAGAAATATTGCATCCGTCACCACTGCTGTCGCTGAAGGAAATCTCAACCTTAAGATTGATGTACCTGCCGAAGGTGAAATTCTACAGCTTAAGAATACCATAAACAAGATGGTGGAGCGATTACAGAACTTTGCAACACAAGTCACCAAGGTGGCTCGTGAAGTCGGTACCGATGGTATCCTTGGTGGTCAAGCCAGGGTCCAGGATGTGGAGGGTGTCTGGAAAGATCTCACCGACAATGTGAACGTCATGGCTAATAACCTTACGACTCAAGTGAGAAGTATCGCGGATGTCACAACTGCCGTCGCGCAAGGTGACTTGAGCAGAAAGATTACAGTACATGCTCAAGGTGAAGTGTTGGCTCTGAAATCCACAATCAACAAGATGGTTGATCGACTTGAGGTGTTCTCGAGAGAAGTGAAGCGAGTTGCTCGCGATGTAAGTCCCGCAATTTTCCCTAATTGGGAGGGTCTAATAATACTAATGCGGAATATCAATAGGTCGGCATTGACGGCAAGCTCGGCGTACAAGCTGAGGTTAACGATGTTGATGGGTTGTGGAAGGAGATTACAACCAACGTCAACATCATGGCAACCAATCTTACTTCTCAAGTGCGCGCTTTCGCTCAGATTACTGCAGCAGCTACGGATGGCGACTTTACGAGGTTCATCACAGTCGAGGCATCTGGAGAGATGGACGCCTTGAAGACTAAGATCAACCAGATGGTCTTCAACTTGAGAGATAGTATCCAGAAGAACACCGCCGCAAGAGAAGCCGCCGAGCTGGCAAACAGGACCAAGTCCGAATTCTTGGCCAACATGTCTCACGAGATCAGAACGCCGATGAACGGAATTATTGGAATGACACAACTCACACTCGATACCGACCTTACGCAATTCCAGAGAGAAATGCTCAACATTGTCCACAATCTCGCCAACAGCTTACTAACCATTATTGATGATATTCTCGATATCTCTAAGATCGAAGCTAACCGTATGGTTATGGAAGAAATTCCATTCTCTCTCCGCGGAACTGTCTTCAATGCTCTCAAAACGCTCGCCGTCAAGGCAAATGAGAGATTCTTGGATCTTGTCTACAACGTCGACAATGTCGTTCCAGACCATGTTGTTGGAGACTCATTCCGTCTTCGTCAAGTCATTCTCAACCTCGTCGGAAATGCTATCAAGTTCACGGAGAGTGGAGAGATCACATTGAGCATTAAACCTGCCGATCAATCACGATGCAGGGAAGGAGAATACTGCTTTGAGTTCTCGGTTGCCGATACCGGAATTGGTATCCAAGCTGATAAACTTGATCTTATCTTTGACACTTTCTGCCAGGCGGATGGATCAACTACGAGGAAATTCGGTGGTACTGGGCTTGGATTGTCTATTTCTAAGCGTCTTGTGAACCTCATGGGTGGTGATGTTTGGGTCAAGAGCCAGTATGGCGTTGGAAGCACATTCTACTTTACCGTTGTTGTCAAACTTGCCGACACCGACCTTACCTTGATTCGCCCACAACTTGCGCCTTACAAGGGACATCAAGTCTTGTTCATCGATGATCTCGGTGATCAATCCGGCGTCGCCGACATGCTCAGGCAATTGGAGCTTATCCCAATTGTTGTTAAGAGTGCAGAAGATGCCCCTAGAGCGGACCATCCTCTCGCTCCAGCTAAGAATGGCATCGCATATGATGTTATCATTGTAGACTCCATGGCGATGGCTTTGAAGTTACGAACATTCGACCATTTCAAATACATCCCGCTGGTACTCTTATCGCCAGTCATTCATGTCAGCCTTAAATCGACCCTAGATCTCGGTATCACATCATACATGACTGTTCCTTGCCTACCGATTGATATGGGCAATGGAATGATACCAGCATTAGAAGGACGGGCAGCTCCCTCGATATCCGAAAACTCCAAATCCTTCGACCTTCTATTGGCCGAGGACAATGTCGTCAATCAGAAGCTCGCCGTTAAGATTCTTGAGAAATACCATCACACCGTCGAGGTCGTTGAGAACGGTCTTCAAGCTGTTGATGCGGTAAGGAAGAAGAGATATGACTGTGTGTTGATGGATGTCCAGATGCCGGTAATGGGTGGTTTCGAGGCAACAGCCAAGATTCGTGAATACGAGAGAGATTATGGCCTACCTCGGACACCTATTGTCGCTCTTACAGCACACGCAATGTTGGGGGATAGGGAGAAGTGCATCCAGGCACAGATGGACGAGTATCTGTCGAAACCTCTCAAGCAAAATCAACTTATCCAAACCATTTCAAAATGCGCCGCTTTGGGTGGCACATTGCTAGAGAGGGGGGTTTCAAAGACCGATGATAGAAGAGCGGCAGGGGCCAGACCCCCTTATGATACCCGAGCAATGACCTCTAATCCATCTGTTATGAGACCAGAGGCTAGCTCAAGCACCGTTTCCCCTACACATTTAACGCCTGAAGAGATTGCCGAGAATAGGGTGAGGCCAACTTTACCTTAGCTCTTCTTTCCATGTCATCTTAAAGGCTAACGTGCGGGGTGGCTGACATTAGCCCATTTTTAGATCTAATAGCTCTTGATTTTGTAATTCTTAGACGTTTTCTATTTCCTTTTTGTTTGGAGCATAGTGTGCACAAGCATGGCATCCACTCTAGTTTTTTATAAGGTTCTTGTCGAAGATTGGAGAATAAGATGCAATGGCCTTGAAGATGGCCTCTTCCGCATTGGGAGCATTTTTTCAGTTCACGTGGAAGCATGTTTTAGAAATTATATATTATTCTTTCCTTTCTTCCTTCAGCGAGAAGAGGAGAGCTGGTCGATATCCGCATTACTCGCATTTTTGTTTCCTTTCCTCTTCTTTCCTCTTCTTTCCTCATTTTTCCTTTGGCCTCGTTATGACTATTCTTTTGGTTCCATCGTTATATTTCAATTTCTTCATGTCGTCATGATGATTTACTGTCTTCAGATTGTAGGTGTGCAAAAATTATTCATGATATCAGGTCGCATTCCTTTGCAGGGTGATGCTCTTATTCCTATCAGAACACTTTTTTTTTGATGACCAAATACACGGGGGTTGTTTTTTTTCTTAATCTCTACCGCCTTTGCTACTATACTGCGGCTACAGATTCTGAGACTCGTTCTTTCAGTTCCCCCCTCTTAGCTTGCGACCCTTTTTTCCTTTCTTTTTTGGGGGTAGTTGAGCTTTTCGGTTTCAATAAAATTTGCCGCGTCGACTAGTCGGGTAGCAATACAGCTCCGGCAAATCTTCATTTCAGAGGCTAGCTTGGCTTACATAAAAGTGGTAGTCTTTGTTCTTTAAAATTACACCATCGTTCGCGGCAGTCGCAGCGTGAGGTAAAAGCTTACACTCGTACACTTGTTCCTTTTTTTTTTTTTTTTGTTGCCTTCAGTTTTTTTTTTTTCTTTTTTTTTTTTTAAAAAAAAATTGTAGCATTATCGTTATTCTTCAATATAAAGGAAAACGTACATCAGATCGAGTTGTATTATCCGAACTTTAAGTTATCTGTAGGTGTCCTTTCTTTCTCTTTGTTGCGTTATGACGGCGGATTGTAGATACATATATGGTTTGAGCATCAAGAGTCGTCTAGAACTACCGTTTCTGGACAGAACCAGCAATCAGCTCCCAAAAGCATCACATCAAAATCAGCTCGCGGTGGAGTGGGAACTCTAACTGATAGAATCTTTACTGCACGAGGTTGAGAGTAGTGAGAAAGGGAAAGCAAAAACGAAGAATGCACAGTTGCCATGGAGGGAAACGAACGGCTGATATCTCTCTTTCAGCTGTATTAACGCCGTAGAACTCGAAAATCCAGGGTGGTATGCCGTATAGTCGCGCCGTAACCAATCTCTTTCCATGGTGGAAACACGCACGTAATTTTTCGGTTCTTGAGGAGAGAGAGGTTGCAGCTAGCTACTTCGAGTTTGCTTAGCTCGAGCTTAGCTACCCTTGTTGTAAGCAAGGGGGCATGTTACGATTTATATATAGCCATATGTAAGAATTTCCTAGCAAAAACGAGAAATAGAGGTGAGAGGGGATACTCAAAACGATCAAGTACGCGAAAGCAAAGGAGCAATGGTTACCTTTCCTTGCAGGGCAGAATTAATGCTAGGGATAGGAAGAGGAGGAGGGCTGAGATGCAATGTGACGGAAATCGAGAGTGCACAGGAGAAATATAAAGCTCTCCCCGCGCGCCCCTGAACTTTCCTCTGACCCCGCAGACATTCTCCTCCTTTTGGTTTTTTTATTTTACTTTCCTGTTGGATATTCCCTAAATATACAATTGCTACTCGTAAGCTCTAGCGAGGTATCGTATTCTATATTTGTGAGAGAACCAATTGCAATTGTAGCCCAAGCTCCTGTAAGTAACCCTGTCACTAGCTTCGCCTTAAAGTCTCACCAATACGACGTCATATGGTTGTATCGTCACTAACAATAACCTCAACGCCACTATAAAGAAATTCCAGATATATTCTAAGCTCGTCGGTTAATTCGAGCAGCTCGTGAGAATAATATAGGCTTCTGGGTCCTCATCTCACAGGTTAAAAACCATTTACTACAATTGTCATCTATTTGTTTGGTATAACCTTTACAACCAAAACCGCAATGTCTTCACTCGTCAGCTCAGCCCTCAAAGCTCTCCACCTCAAAGACCCCGCCACCCCTCCACCCGAAGCGGACGTCGAACAACTCAAACAAAAATATGCCGCCGCGGGCCAAGACCATGTCTTCGCCTTCTACGATTCCCTCTCCGCCTCTGAACAGGTTGCTCTATTCGCCCAATTGTCCGATATAGACCCTGCCCGAACCTCAAAACTCGCCGAGGAAGCTCTCAACCCGGTCAAATCGTCCGCCGACGAAGATGCAAAACCACAAATCGAGCCCCTCCCAACGTCCGCCTGCGCTTCCACGTTGGATTCCGACGAGGAAGATTTGAAGAAATGGTACAATGAGGGATTGGAGTTGATTGCCAGCAACAAGGTTGCCGTGATTTTGATGGCTGGCGGACAGGGTACCCGTTTGGGGTCTAGTGATCCTAAGGGATGTTACGATATTGGTCTACCGTCGAAGAAGAGCTTGTTCCAGATTCAGGCGGAGAGGATATCCAGGGTTCAGATTTTGGCGGAGGAATACAAGGGGGTTAAGAAGGGGGTTAATGTTGCGCAGATTCCGTGGTATATCATGACCAGCGGGCCGACTAGGAAACCGACGGAAGAGTATTTTGTGAAGAATGATTATTTTGGACTTGCAAAGGAGCAGGTAAGTGTTTCTGTTTGTTTCTCTCTACCATAAAAATGGAAAAGTGCTAAATAGAAGCTATAGGTTGTGTTTTTCGAACAGGGCGTTCTACCATGTATCTCCAATGATGGAAAGATCATTATGGAATCGAAATCAAAAGTTGCCGTCGCCCCAGATGGTAACGGAGGAATCTATGCCGCCCTCAACAAGTCAGGTATCCTCTCCGACCTCAGCAGCCGCGGAATCGAGCACGTCCACGCCTACTGCGTCGACAACTGCCTCGTCAGGGTTGCCGATCCAATCTTCATCGGCTTCAGCGCTCTCAAGAACGTCTCCATCGCCACCAAGGTGGTCAGGAAGCGTAACGCAAAGGAGTCAGTCGGTCTAATCATCCTCAAGAACGGAAAACCGGACGTTGTCGAGTACTCCGAGATTGACAAGGAGATGACGGAGGAGAAGGATGCGGAAAATTCAGAGCTTCTCAAGTTCCGAGCGGCCAACATTGTTAACCATTACTACTCTGTTGAATTCCTAAAGTCGATACCGGAGTGGGCTAATTCTCTACCTCACCACATTGCCAAGAAGAAGATTCCATATCTTGATTTTGAATCCGGTGACCAGGTCAAGCCAGAGAAACCGAACGGTATCAAGTTGGAGCAGTTTGTCTTTGATGTGTTCCCGATGATTCCTTTGGACAAGTTTGCCTGCTTGGAGGTTGCCCGTGAGGATGAGTTTTCACCTCTCAAGAATGCTAAGGGAACTGGCGAGGACGACCCGGACACCAGCAGACGAGATATTATGGCGCAGGGAAAGAAATGGATCATCAAGGCTGGTGGGCATATTCTAAGTGAGGAGATGGACAATGATGTTGTTGAAGTATCCCCTCTAATTAGCTACGTAAGTAGATTCTCGTATCTTGCCTAGCTTATATACCTTGGATAAATACTAATAAGCGTGAAATAACAGGGTGGTGAAGGCCTTGAGTTCATCGACGGCAAAGATATTAAAGGTCCAGCTTTGATCATCAGCCCCGCAGAGGCTTGAAGAAGAAAAGTATGAGAAAATGGTATTCTAGTAATTTTGTAAAGTAATGGATAGCCCGGTATTTGAATGAAAGGGCCCTCGATTGGTATCCGTGAAAGTCGCTCCAACTTGAATCTATATCCCTCCATGAATAGCTCGCCAAGAAACTTATATAATACACATTGAAGATAAATTGAGAATAAATCGCAGACGTTTTTCCGACGATAGGCCGCTGAAGCTTATTTATCAGCTTTCCCTTCTCGTTTCCGCTTTTTCTTCTCCTTCTTTTCCTTTTTCCGTATCCGCGATTGCTCTTCATCATTATCGGAGTCTTTGCCATGTATCTGCGTAACTTCCCTCACAGCTGTCTCCGCTGAATATTCATCGTCGATGAGCTCCGGTAGGTCTTCATCTTTAAAGCTACCTTCCAACGAGAGCATACCTCCCTCAGCTTTAACAGCCGTAACCACAAATTTCTGCATCCCTTCAACCTCATTCCCTTCAAGATTCACCCACCTCCCCATCCCCTTCGTCAACCCCTCAATCAACTCCAACCCCGTCTTCTTCCCCTTCTTCTTCTTCCCCTCCCCCCCATCCTCCTCCTTCTCCTCCTTCTCCCCAGAGGCCACAAACCTCCACCCCTCCGGAATCCCCCTCACCCCCACCGCCACGCTAAACACATTCCCATAAAGCATCCCCACATGACTCGGCGAAACATTATTCACCCACCCTTCCAGCACCATCCCCACCTCGGGCTTCCACAGCATAAACTCCACCAGGCACCAAACGAACGCGAACGGCGATTCTCCCAGAATCCTCGCCGCGGAGGACTGAAATCTTAAATTCCGGTGAAGGAGAACCACGCCGTCGAGGGTGGGGTCGTATTTGAACACCAGGGGGTCTAGGTGATCGCGTTGGATGCCGATGTGGGGGGTTGCAGAGTAGGCTGGGGATATTGATAGGTATCGAGAGGCGGTGGTGAGGGCGTAAGGGGAGGATACGGCTGCGGTTTTCAGCGTTCGAGAGGTTGATGCAGAGATTGCGGCGGTGGAGGTTGGCGCTGCGGGCGTGGTGGGGGATTGGTCGGATATTGGGGGCGAAGGGAGGATGGAGGGTTGCTCGGCTAGGTCTTCTAGCTTTCTCTTCTTCTTTTTACGTTCGGTTTTGCTGGCGGCGTCGATCGCGGCATCTTTGATCTTGTGCTTCTTGTGAGGCTTCTCGGATGGTGATGGGAGAATTTCAGCCATCGCCCTTTTTTTTTTTTGGGGCGGGTTATGCTGTGAGGTTTACTGCAGGTAGACGAAGATTAGGTATAGTAAAATATCGGTTGCGGAGGATAGAAGGGTATGTAAGCGATTGGTCAATTACGGTGAGTTTTTGTGGTTGAAGATGTTTTGTCGGTGAAGTTTGAATGTTCGCAAGCTTTTTGACATGGGTAACTTTTTTTTTTTTTTTTCCTGATATCGAAAAAATTTAGACTTCAACGCAGAATAGCAGAAGGTATTGCCATAGGTCCCAATATGCTGCGAAATCGAGACATCGAGCCGTTCCTAAGCTGTAAAGATGGCAAATAGGCCTAGGAAAATAGAGGCGTTCGTTTTGCATAATTATAATGTTCAGTTACTGCGTACATTGCTCACGAAAATCTACATATTTAGAAAAAGGTTTTGCACCCGCATGTGTTCGAAACCAAGAAAGGCTTATCACCGCAATGAAACATATGCAATGATGATATGCATGGGCACCCAGCTATGGAAGAAACGGTCATGAAATCGTCATGAAAAGTCGTGAATAGGGAAAAGTGAAGAATCAAAAAAAAAAATAGTGGTAAGCTCCAACCTGACATACAAAAACGCCGCCAGTACCCTCCATTTCTCAAAGGCCGTCCATTGGTGAAGTACAAAATATAACCTTCAAACATTGATGTGAAAAAATAAAGTTAACCAAACTAGTTTGACCCGGGGATATAAAAAAATAATAAACAAAAGGGCGAGATGTGATGGGAGTTATGTGTAAAATCCTATCTCCTTCCCAGGCCGCCTAATCCGCCGGCTGTCATTCTTCCAACGCCAGCGTTGATACTTTGAGCAACGATTGCCTCAGCCGCCTTCTGTGCTGCAAGTCTCTCCTTTTGTTGAGACCTAGCACGGAGATACCCGGCGGCCTCTGGCTTCATCCGCAAAATCCTCAAAATCATATCATCGCTTGCTTCAGCCTGGGCTTCCTTTCTCTTCTCCTCCTTTGCCTTTCGCATAGTACCAAGGTTCCGGTTCATCATGACAGACTTTGACCGCCTTGCCGTTGGGACGCCAAGTAGGAGGGCCCCCGAGCCAGGTGTTCCTAAATTCAGCGTCCTCTGCTGTTGCTGCGCTCGAGCAGTATTTTGAGCCGCTATACGCTCTGATGTTCTGATAAGATTATCCGTAGATTCAAAGTACCAGAATCCGATGGATTGTAAATCGTGATATTTAGGCGACTTCAAGATGTCTACAGCTACACCCGTCGACTGGCCACTTTCGTCTGGAGCCGAAAAGAATTCAAATAGAAGCTGTGCATCATTAGTAAGCGACTGTCGGGAAATTTTTGGGAATCATGCCACATACGTTCAACCATTTGAAGAGGACCTCGAGCTCCTGGCTAGTTAATGGCTTCTGATTGGATGGTTTGTCTGACAGTGGTGGTACCATCAATGCTTCGATAGTAGCAAGAACCTCTTTCCAAAGCTTGGCCATAACATTAATGAGGGCTTCGTTCGTAAGCGTCTTGTCCAAGATTTCGAAGTTCTCATTAAAATATGTAAACAGAGGCGTCAACGCATTTGTGATTTCCTCGTCTGTCGGTCCAGCTTTAACCACTGACTGCGGCCGGTTAGATCCAAAGCCGGTTCGACTAAAGAAACTTGATACCGATGCTATCGTTACTCCCGGGTTCAAAATCGATTTCAATGCTTGCCTCGACAAGCAGTGTTTGATGAATGGGGAGCACTACCAACACTGATTAGCGAAATTCAAAATCATCAACAAAATCTCGGTTCTAGTGCGTACCTTGTCAGTGATCTGCCTTGCCATCTCACGCTCTGTGCGCTTCAGTGTTCTGAAAGTCCTGCCAAAGTAGAACTGAATATCATCCCTCTCACCCTCCATGCTTACTTTAAGCAATAGTCGGCCTTGGGTGTCCAGGTCGAGCCAGTATTCCTAGATAGATTGAATAGTCAATTAGCCGTGAAAGGAGATAATTAGTCACATCAATGGCATTGATATACCCTAGGCTCATAATCTCCAAAGTAAGAGGGGTCAAGTTTGATTGAGGCGCGTCCAACATAGTCGTGTTCGCCAACAGTATCGTAGTCCCAGATGGTTGCTGTCAGAAGCACAGGCCCGGTAGTTGTAATTTCAACAGTCTCCTCGAATCTCGGATTCAGATTCGAGTAAACAACTCTCGTCTTCGCAAGTCGTTTGTGGTACTCATCTCCAAGCACAACATATGGGTCACTAAATCCGTTGATGTCGCAGGCTTTGAGGTCTTCCGCTTCCACAATCTTGATGGTAAATAAGTATTTGTTCATCGATTGCTTCTTAGGTTGGTAGACAGGTGTATGCTTGCCGATAATGGCTGCACACCGATCCACATTTATCGCCTTCTCGATCATATCGAGTTGTTGAATGGCATATTCGATGTCGTTAAATTTGACACAAGTCTACCTAGCGTTAGTGAGGAAAGAAAAACTTAGGATTCAACTGAACTTACCTCGGGCAAGAAATTGAAGGGCTCGACTTTCTCTTTACTATTGAAATACGAGAGTAATTTTTCTTTTTGTGTTTTATTTCGAGCGGCCTCTTGTTCAGGTGTCATGCGGTCCATCTCTTGGGTAAAGAGATCCTCGACTTTTTCGCAATATCGGCTTAATCCTGTACCGATTGATTTTGCCAAAGCTGTGAAGAACTTGGCTTCCTGGAATTCATCGGCCCAGTTTAGGTCCTTGAGGGCCTTTATATTCTGAGTGAATGACCTGAAGACATCTTCAATAGATATCGAATGCCTTGTTTTCGCTAGTTTTCCTCCTTCCGATTTGATCGTAAAGTCATCGCTCCTCAGGGCGTTGTCTACCCATTCATTGACTTTGGAATCTACATTTCCTAACCATCTCCAGACAAAGTCTTGGATCATCTGTTCGACATCAAACGGGAACGGATTTCTAACAACACGAGTTAATAACCCGAGGCCCACCAGAAGTACTTTAGCGGGAGTAGAGAAGACAAAAAACTTACTTTATAACCTGATCGTAGATGTCGCGGACTTCAATGAGGCTCTGATACATGTCGAAAGCGTCTTGCATTTCTAATTCTTCGCCCTTTTCTTGTGAGGCTCGGAAGATACCCTTGATGATATTCTCAGCATCCTCAGCGAATGCAGGGAAAATACTCTCGATCGTGAGAAAATCTAGTTTAACTTTCCTAAAAATGCCATAGATATTAGTATACGCAGTACCAACTGCAGAACCCCAAAAATAGATCTTACCCGAGGATCGGCTCCGGGAATTTCTTCGAGATGCGTTTTATAAGGTTTATGAGCTTCTTGCTGAGTTCCACAATGTGGTACATATCCCATTCCTCTCTTTGCTCAGGGATATCCTTCGTGAATCCTCCATAAACCTCTTCGGCTCGTACCTTTAGACCGTCCTTAACGGAGGTAATAAAGGAGTCCAAATCCTTCCCAGCTGAGAACAACGGGTTAGGGTAAAGGTGATTCGTAAGAATGTACATATATTCCTCGAGCGGCGGGGGTTTGACGTCAAAACACTGCATAACGGCATGATATAGCTCCCTCAGGATATTGTCGTAGAAGGAGGATAGGTTTTTCCGTTGGAGTGCTTGCTAAAGCAGATGTCAGCAACTATCCTTCACTTATATGCGCCACACGAGCGACGTACATCTGTAATTGTCCAATCTGTCCATTTCGTTGTCACTTCCGCCTTCATATACTCAAAGCCTTTGTCGATAGTGTCAAGGTCCGCTCTCGACTCTGCATACATCTCCCTAACCAGGCTCAATAACAGAACACTTTTGGAGAATGCAGGGATCCTCCATCTTGTTGCACACGCTTCCATCAAAGAGAGTTCCTCAAACGAAAGAACCGGTGGGAAGACCTCGTCACTTTCGCTGTCTGCTGTAGGACCAGCATGGTTATCCAAGCACATTTTTAGAAGAACACGGAAGTATTCTCTCGGGTTTGGAGGGATAAATGTGAATATTCCTTCGGCTCCGTCTGTATGTGATTGAAATCCATTGGCTTGCTCTCCATCTATATCGATAGCTGCTAGGCCCGGGTTTGCAGTAACCATGGCCTCCTGCATCTGTGGAACATACTCAAGCTCGCCAGCTTTCCAAGCTTCATAACCTTCGTCAGTATCGAAATCATCGGCCGTCAGCGTAGCTTTAGCTCCAGCATGGATCCTTGCACCATAGAGTTTAAGTTCCTTCATAGCAATTGTATCACTCCAGACTTGACGGTTCCTATTGATGTCATTTTGTGCTTGGGTGAGGGAGACACGGAATATTCTGGCGACGGTCTGAACATAAGGCATCTCCTGAACAAGGTACGAAAGAGGCACTTCCTCTGTAATCTGCGCAGGCTGCTGGGCCGAGTTTTGGGCTTCGACAAGATTTGTATCGTGCGCAAGCATCTTGGATTCGAGAGTTGACAGTCGATTCACAACCTCAGAATGACCAGTAGCCCAGCCGTTGTCCCTCAAACATAATACTATTACTCGAATGAAGAAGGCAACGTGCCTATCCACTAACAATCCAACATTTTCCTTTGTTACACCAGCCAGGCCACCAGCTGTAACGGCAGACTGAAGTTCACGGGTCGCATGAGATATAAAAATTAGAATCATATCTTCCGCTCTCCTGCTTTTTGTCACCTGCTGCCGCCATCTCGGGTCCATGAGCTGGTTGAGAAAAACAGCAAAGGTCCGCTTAATAAGCTGATCCTTGAATTCCTTCCCGGGCTCTCTCCCCGTGATGACACCTTCCAGCCTCCTCTGGAGGACCGTAACAAAATCGACCTTTGGCAGCTTTGCAGATTTGCTCCCGACCGAAAATTCCGCGAGAATAGCTCCTGCAGAGCTGCTGTAGGATGAGTTTGATCGGGTTATCGGGGCCGGTGTAACCGCCACCCTCTTACGGGGCTGAAGCAGGTAATTGAGAAAACCGACTCTTAAGGCATGGCTGTAAACGTGCTCGGGAGCAGCCTGGTTACCCGCCACGCGACGTGCACTCAAGATGGAGGCTTGACTGTTCTCACGTCGATTCTGCGGGTAGTAAGCGGAGGACTCTGGTTGGCCGTAGTAGCCACCGGCATCGTGGCTCGCGAATGACATGGCGGCCGAGATCGCCTAAGGGCAGATCGTCGGTGTGAAGGGGTGGCCGTTCGAATGGATAGTCTAAAGTGTGCACGATTTGTGGATCAGTAACAAGTCAGAATGCCCCACGTCACTATCATGGAACACCTCGATGTTGAACAACTCATATGAATATTGATTGAAGTCTTACCGATTATATTCCTAAGGTTTACACTAGAAAGTTCCGGAATAAAAGGAGTCAAAAGGATGTTGGCCGGGGCGGAACGGCAGAGTTGGAAGTTAATGAGACGTTCTCCACCGATCGTGGTAGCGGATATTTTTCTCTAGTCGGGAGATCGAGATGTTGCTAAGGTGATATTACGAGGATAATATAATGCGAAGTAGCAAGAAAAAGGAATGTTGTTGCTCGTTTAGTAGCCTCAGCTGCCAGAAGTAGATGACAGCGAAATGAATGATTTCAAGACGCCGCTGCTTTTGATAGAATTCCCCACCACAACGGCCTGTACGTGAACACTATGCAATGTCCTGTAAATGTATGCACCACGATTTTGCTGGCAGGAGGGCCGCCGGAGAGTATGCAAGGCTATATGGCACTAGGTTTTCCGAATGGTAATTTTAGAAGTCGGCAGGAGATCTCCAGCAAGCCGGCGATGCACAAGATCAAAGGAAAAAAAACGGGGAGAGGGGTCGTCGAGTCAGGAATAATGGCACATGTAGCTTCCGAAATTAATATCGATGGCCGACAGAGCTGGCTGGCTACATTAAAGGCTGGGTGCTGCAAACACACGGATCCTCTGGCTCGCGGTTGCTGGTTGGGCTGCTTGCATACTCGCTAAAATAAGGGTAAATTTGTGAGGAGCAGAAGTGTGGATGGCCCACCAGCCGTGCCAAACCCACCAAAAAAAGGGTAGAGCTTGTTGGCCTGTCTAAGTTTCTGGGCTACAGTGGGCAAGCCAGTAGGTATTAAGATGTACCTTTTGTGGGTCCTGGGTACGTACGCTGCTGCATAGGGGTACATCGCGTAATACTGAGTTGCTGGTACTAGAAAACGTACAAGCCAAGGTCATATACTCGAGCAAACCTTTATATTTAGACACCTGGGAAATTAAAGAAAACCAAATCAGGGGATATTGACCGCAGTCGAAGCGTCTACCCGCTATTGCTCAATTATTTTATTTGGAAGCTACCAGGTTCATCCGATACATTGCATTGCACTCGCTACTATCGCTTCTGTAGAGCTTTTTTGCCCAGCAGCACTAAAAGCTTACTTTCTCTCTCGCTGTATATTACATTATATCTTCAAGTGCAAGTGTAGAGGCAGTTTACCTGGAGTAATCTGTTTCATATCTATACACGGTGGATCACGTCTTAATCTTATTTGTCAAGCGTATTGTAATATTGCTAAACGATATGTCCCCTTCGTATTCACTTTGCACTCCTGTGCAGTTGTTATGTGTAGAAAGGACCTCCCGCTCAGCTCAGTTGGATAGGACAATGTTCATTTTAAATTTTTGGGCATCCAGCTGCCATGCACACCGTAAGCACGGCCGCGGCTGAACGTTGTAATATTGCAATTTAGGTGAATATACCATCATCCATTAATCCACCTTCCAGTATGAATAACCTTTTTTTTTTTTTTTTTTTTTTCTTTTCAAAGGAAATAAATCGTACATTATAATAGAGGAGCTGCACCGTCTGACAGCTGTATTTCACTTGAAACCACCATGTGCCCTTCTTATTCACACCCCGGTGTCGGTGAACTCGGGCCCTACCGCGATAGCAGATAAAAGTGCTCCTGCAATGATCCTCTTTTTTTTTTTTTTTTTTTTTTTTTTTCTGAACCCATTCAGACCAACACAGCGAAAATGGTCAAAAGCCTCGCCAGAAAGTGGTGTCGCTGTGACCAACACCCAAAGGATTAAATGTACATGAAGGACGTTTCGGACACCATGCAGCTAAAACTTAAATTAGCACCGCTGTTATTGCGCCGTCCCTGTTCAGTCTTGTTTCGAGCTTTTTTCAACCATACTAGATTTCGTATGGGTCCAAGCTCAGATGTTTCCCAGACAGTTATTTATAAATGTATATATATCGGGATGTCAAGTTTCCCCAGACCCATCGGCTTCTGCCAGACTCGAACGATTGAGATGCACAGGGACTTGTACTTCCGAGTGTCGGAAGATACCGCTTCGCTGTCGAAGCTCTTATTACGGCTTTCCAAACTGCAGTGGAGTCTTAGTTACATTTAAGGTTGGTTGTGATCCCGTCTGCACGAGCAAATGGGTTAACTCGCCTGCTAAACGGGTCGAAGGAACGTGTTATATATGCATGCATAGAGACACAGAAGCATACTGATATTAACAACAACTCTAATATCAGTGAGCTTGCATCGCATACTAGTACCTATAAGATGGTGTTCCCCGCCTAATTCATAGTGCATTAACTCATCTGCCCTTACAGAGGCTAACTTGAAGAAAAGTTTTTATCGACAGGCCGACGATAGATTCCCCACCGCATTACAGATAGCGGTGGCAAATATGTCTTCATCCGATGTCCGTTCCATCGTTACAAGCTCCACAACCAAAGCAAGGATCCAATTTCTACGTGATCATCTGATGAGTATGCTGTGAGCAAAAGACAAAAAAAAAACAAGATATCAGGGTCCAATACAGGGCGTGCACAGGTCGCTCCATCCCTGCATTCGGAACTGCATGAGAAGTGAACCTAAATTCCAATCAAGTTCTATGCGATGACCTCCACGCTTCTTTCTCAATAGCTTGCAATGCAAGAACTGTGCATATGCATGGCCATGGCGTGACAGGCATAGAAGAATGGGTGAGAAGGAAGCAAGTGAAAGAAAAATTTTTTGAGGAGTTTTCCGTCCCGGATTTCTCCAAGTTAAAGGATACACAAACCCGAGGACCCTGATTTCCGGTGTACATGCTGCGCAAGTACTTCGGCTAATCTAGGTAGACCAATGGTGTCAATAAAAGTGATAGGGTGGGGTTTTATAACGTTGGGGGGTTGGACTATCTGCGTTCTCCTGCAAAGGCAGCCAAACGCTGACTTGAACTAGAGTTTCTCATATGTTGGAGATCGTCGACCAAGGGATGGAGCCTTCGTTTTTTTCTTTCCCCTTCTATTAAAAGTGTGCAAACGGAGAGCTCTGCCGATTTTCGTTCTTGTAAGATTCAGCAGTGCACTTGATCGACCCGAAAGGAATTTTGCTCAGCCTGGTGATACCCCCAAGGATTTACATTCGCCACATCGATGAGTTTAGCATTATTCGCTGGTAACAGTTTAGTTGAGATGTATTCCTTCATATGGAAAATGTCGGGATGGTGAATGCTTGTTTGTAGGCCATGAGATCTCGAGAATGAGTATCCATGTTGGGCCGGTTGGAGATGATCATGATGGCTGGTTCGACGATTTCCCAGCATGGCCGAAGAAAATGCCATTCCTCAATTAAAGAGAGAGTGACAGCAGTTCTTGAAGCTAGTCGGTCCGAGAAAGGGAAGACTATCACGGCTCAAGGAGAAGATTTTCTGTTATGACAAAATGTAGCTAGCCCGAGCACGAAAGAATCCCACGGATGTCTGTCAGTTTCAGACGAGGCTGTCAACAATACGATGGTCGGATCGAGAGATCGCGTCCAGCTTCCCGTGCACTCTTACTCTTTTTTCGTGGCAGTATGATAAAAAGGTAGATGCTTCTGTAAGCGGTTATATGATACGTATTGATACTGGGGATGTCCTGTATTTCTGACTGGGTGAGACGGACGAGCCACTGCATTCCTGATGCACTCATGGAGTGCAGCCCCGAATGACGTCATGGTGCCGCACTTTCATGGACCTGCTTGCGCATGGCGAGTACGCGAGCGCAGCTGAGGTTGGGGGCCTCAGCCAGAAATCATCAGACAGTACCCCAACCAAAGAAGTAAAATTCCAATCAGAAATTTGCAACAGGAGGTTTCCCCGCCTCGTTGTACATGTAATCATGGCGAATGAAACCGAGACGTCCCTTCACATTCTATTTGTTATGCTGGGGATAACACGCGACGTTCAATGAGCAAGCAATGACGTCGAGCTGTCAGAGGCGAGTCGAACGGGAGAACCCCAAACTTAAAACCCGATCAACTGTTAGTGGATAATTTTCGATCAATAGTGAAGCATCGTTCATGCGGTGAATCGCTCGATTTGTATGCCGGAATAGGAGGAGCTGTCCGGCCTGCCTCATAATGGCACACATTTTGGGGGATCTACTCATTTTATTTGAATCCTCCACTCCTAACTATTGGCAGGAAAGGTGTCGGATTTGACGCGCCTCCTCCAGAAATTGAGAACAAACAGGAGGGAATTACTAAAATAAAAATAAAATAAGGGCGTGGCGATAATGAATGGCGGTGGGGTCCCAGGGAAAGAAAATACCCGCTGGAGAAAGCACGAAATTGAAGCTGTTTGATGGGCAGTCCCCTGAGCAGCAGTATCCTTCCTCCCCTGTCCCCGGTGAGCCCCGAGTCGGAGGGCACGAAGAAAGGAAAAGAGTGCACGGTTGAATTTCGTCATTGATATGTCAAAGCGGGAGGAAGGCAGCAAAAGGAAAGAAGAAAATATTCTTACGCCTGTTCGAGGAAAAGTAAACATAAACCGCAAACTTTTCCAACCGATATATCAAACACGAGGGTCTATAGCTAGGGTGAGTATTACTTTTTGTACTGCTGTTCACGAAGTATTCGCCTGCACACAGGTCTATCCGAAGATGCAGGAACATAATACGACAGCAGAAAACGGTCGTAACCATGAGGGATGGCGATTCCCCGATTCATGGCTTCAGACTAGAACACAAACATGGTAGCGTCAAAACTAAGTATCTTCGGCTCAACTCAACATTTTGTTTAGGTTAATTTCAGTGAGGGGAAAAAAAACAGATAGAAAGGAAAGTAAAGGAAAGCAAAAGAAAAGTCAACAGTGGGAAGAATAAAAAAGAAAAAAAGAAAAACGGAAATTGGTTCGGTTTCCCGCCAGGTTCCCCCGTTTGATGTGCATCTGCCCACGAATAGGAGGGAGAAGAGGGTGTGGAGCCAGTATTTCCTTCTGATACAAGTAGACGGTCTCTTTTATGGCCCAGCAACGATCACAGGCCTGGTTGGAGGCGTAGATCTTTACCCCGGTGAGGATAGGATCCTGTTCACACCAAGAAGGCTTCCGTTCGATGGGAGACCCTTAAACTACGGTAGGAGGTGCCGCCAGATATATTTTTGGATGGTGGATAGAAATTCATTTTTCAAGATTAGGAAGCTGTCAAGCAGAATGAGAGTGGGAGAGTCCGATATTTTGGATTTCGAATGGGGGTACCACGAGTTCATCTCACGCTCGCCGTCTGGGAAGATTACATGTACTCTTTTTTTCCCTTCTTTCTTTTCTATTCCCTTCCAACTGCTCTGTGGAAGGTTGGGTAAGCCGGGATTCGGATGGTCAAACCTTGGCGGGGCGCATAACTTAGTCGCCAATATTAACCTATAAGAAAGGCCGCAGTCCGATTCGTGCAAACTGGTGCTCGATGAAATCATAGCTGTCTGGGCATGAGACTAAAATCCGTAGCGGCTTGTATCCTCGTCCTGACAAAAACGTTTTCAATGCATAAATCTGACTGCCACCTCAGGATTCCCTTGAATGTTAGCCTCCAAGGGCAAGGCTTTTAACCAGATGACAATACTCGTGACCCTCCAGCCTCTCACTCCCTTTCCTCTCCTATTTGATGCTGCCAAAGATCATTCTCGAGGATCTTTCGGGAGTGGCGGAGAAGGACGGGCAATTGCGATATGATTGAGAGAATGCTCTTTACCAGCCTTTGGTCTTTTCTTGGAAGGCAAGAGCTACACCGGGAAAGACCTTTTGGTTTACAGGAAAGAGCGTTGCTGATAAAGAACCAGGATCTATCATTTCACGGGGTCGTTCCTCAGGGAAAAATGAGAGGTAGGAGGAGTTTAAAAAAAAAAAAAAA
>LDUD01000034.1:234774-270435 GCA_012184295.1 Dactylella cylindrospora
CCTCTGCATACAACCTACATTGCACCCATTCCCAAACATATCAACCCAGGCCATTCTCCCTGATTCCTTTTATTATCCCTTCCCTTCCACTTTTTTTCCTGTTCGATTTGATATAATTTGGGTTTCCTCAACCATCTCTCATACATTTGTTACATAACTCCACAGGTCTTTCCATCCGACAAGACCTTCACACAACACTTCATACCGGCCGACGATTTTACCGGCTCCTGGCAGATCAGACTTGTAGTTGGGGGGAAAGGAAGAAAAGAATAGCAAAAGTACGAATAGAATAGACGAGAAGAGGAGAGAAGGACAACAGTAGAAAATTATTGGGGAGGAATTTAACGTTGTTGGGTCGACAGCTTCAAGTTTATCAACCCTCGTGACCCTCAAAAAGTCGACCACCGAACCCTAGATCAATCCTGTCGACACGATGTCGCTGTAATCGTTAGGAAGGGGCCAAGGTCAAAGAAGCATTGCCAGCAGCTGCAGTTTTCCTAAATAACCGATCGTTACGGCTATCCTTTCTGTCCACTCGAGTTGCTTCAAGCAAAGGCTGTTAGCTTGTGGACGGTTTATCCTTGAATAGCATTCAGACACTCGCAAATATTCCTCTCGCTGTCGTCATTTTACTTTTGATTTTCCCTGCGCAGTTTAAATTTTTTCGGGAACAGCTGCCAACGACCCCGACAACACATACCGCACTCGAGGCCAGTTGATCAATCCACGTTGAGCGGCATCTTATCCATCTGTGTTCCCGCAGATAATCGCATTTTGGTCAAACCGCTGCTTGGATAATATTATTCCAAGAGCCACGTTGTCTCGTTTCGAGGCTACAAATAAAATTTCATCCACAATTTATTTAATTCCTATATCCTCTTAGATGAATAGGATATCACTACAAGGGTTGTCGGTGATACCTAGATCTGGAATGGACACAGCTGAACGTTCTCCGGATTCTATCACCTCCCCCGTCCACGCAGGCGACGATGTCAATGTCTTGGACTTGGACGAGGAGGAGGTGGACGCTAGGACGATGAGTCCGCGTCGAAACAGTGAGGAGATGGAGAGATATGCTGCCGAAGCCAAAGAGCGATTAGAAAAGTGAGGTTTTACCCCCCAAGAATTCTTTATCCTCCCAACACCATACTTATTAGGATTTTTATCTAGACAAGCCAAGCTTCTCCAGGAATCGCTGCTCGCCCTCCTAGATCGTGTCGACAAGGTCAGAGAAGAGCATGACAAATTAGAAGGAGAGAACAAGTTCCTTCAGGACTACATAGGTCACCTCATGCAGACCAGCAAAATTACAGGCCCCGGGGGTATAAAATCCTCTGGGGGTATAGGTGGGAAGGCAAAATAATTCATCACCTCCCAGACCGTCAGAAATTCGCCGCCATTTAGCCATTACACCCATATATGCATTGATACGATTCACAACATCATAAAGACGGAGTTCTCAACGCGACATGCATCGTTATTCTATTTCTCTCTTTTTCTTTTTTTTTTTTAACAGGCGTCTTACGTATTTGGATAATATTCCACGTTACATATTCTAAATTTTGTATTACTATTATTATTACTCCGGGACTCGACCACCGACCACACCACCCTTCCCAACCTCTCTTCAAAAAAAACTAGATCACCTCTTTAGACAAAAATCCCGGACACCCCTTCCGACCCCAGACCGGAATCTCTCCAATGACGGACTCGCTCTATATTTGGGGCTTCTAGTCCACGAAGTTACGACTGACGGCAGGCCTTTTGCGCATTTTTCCGAACACAACGGGGAGTTGAATCGGCCTGTACTGTTCATATTTCCTTTCAGTTGATATTTCGGTCCTGCTCACATTAGCCCTGCTTTGAAATCTGCATGTGCTTTTTTTTTTTATATATATGCTTTTTTGTAACCAGCATTTTTAACTTCGTGTATAACATTACATAACTGTCCCCGAATCGTCGACACCCCATCTACTCGATTTTGCACCTTCTCCGCCTCCCGACCTTGCGACGATATTTGCTCTTCACCACCTAAGTTTTATTCTTTTCTCTTTTCTGCTTATTGTCTTTTTTCTCTTTTTTTTTTCGGCGCCAAAATAATAGTCAAGTTAAATTAGGGGGGAATCTTTCTGCTTCTGTCTTGTACATTTACCCGCTCTTACTCTTGTGTACTTATCTCACAATCCTTTGAAGGCTTATTTAGCCTCCAGGATTCTGTGGTATTCGAAAAAATATACCATACGTTACAAGAGAGTAACACATTTTGATCACGAAGAGTAAACCTGTGACTCCAAGGCGGCAATCTTCCTGAAGATGTCTTCTAAAATAACTAGATTGATAACGTCGAGTGGCGGGTAGCACTGAAACTCACCCAGAATATCTGCCGACGGACGACTTTGGCCACAAGGTAGTATTGGAGCCACCGACATCATACCCATAGTAATGCACCGAAACATCACAGCAGTTAGCTTACCGATCTTACACTTTAGCACTTTTAGGAGTTCCAAATTCTTTCGGGCAGCAGGATAACCGCCCCGAAAAAAAAAAAAAATGTTTCCGAAGCGACGCTTCCCCGAGTAATTTGGGGAACAATATTCTTTCAAAGCTCTGATAAACGAGCTTTTTCGCATCCTGTAAAGATTCTTGTATATTCTTGTACTCTTTCCCCTCGAAACGAAGTCTAGCATTGCAGAGCAGGGAAGATAATGGAAAAGAATGGAACCCGCCGTCCTCCTGGAGAACCAGCCGAGCGAAACCCCGCGGTTCATATCCAGGAGGTGCACGAGGTTCGTTCCAATGGATCAAAGCGGAAGAACGTGATTCCCTTTCTCCCAAATATAGCAAAAAATGTGCTCGGGAATTGGGGAACAAGCGAAACGAGCAGACGCATGTAAGGTGCTAATGCCGTATGATGTCATATCGTGAGCCTTTTTGTGCGGGTTTTTTTTGCAACGTTTTCTTTTTTGCCTTCTGTCATGCAGGGTCCTCCTCCAACGCCACACATCCTGCATCCCAACACCCAAACCGAATTTCGGAACTTCTTGGCTGCTCGTTTGTACTCCCAAACACCCTGGAAAATTCGGGAATTGCTCCAAACAGGGTAATATATGCTAGGTTTTTTGTAGTAGAAGGGAGTCTGCATTGATGCGATGCTGAGGTTAGTAATCTTTTTTTTTTTTTTAAGCGGTTTGAGGCGGCGTAGGGCAGGTTTGTGAACTCGAGTTATAGCGCTAGAGTAAGCTGCCTCGATTGGATTTCAATGTTGGGCTATGCGAGCAAACCGTTTATGCACACTTGCCGGCTCGAGATACGATTCTTCGGCAGTTTTTGCTTTACAGACCTTATGTCTCACGTGGTCTAGGTGTACCAATTCAATAGGATCATGGATGGTAGAAGTTTAAGGTTATGAAAGTGCTTTATAGTCGTATTGTACATACTAGTATACAAAGCATCTCAAGGATAGAAATGAAAATAGGTAGATCCGTAGTGTATGATAATTCAACTGCGGTGTCGGAATATCCTATGCAAGATATCCTAGGAGTATAAAAAAAAGGAAGCAAAAGGTTTCCAAACATCAAAACGCCTCTTGAACCCCCCCGCCCAGCCAGGACACCTAACTATAGCTAGCCCTGCTATCGTACAGAAATTTCAAAGGCAAACAAAATGAGTGTATATGTAGTTGTAGTAAAGAGTGGAAGGGAACCGGAAGCCAAGTTCGACTGATTTTTGCGGATACTATCACGCTATAAAGGAAAATACGGGAGGGTGAATTTGCTGAAGTGAATGGTAGAATTGAATAAAATTATTTCGTGGGGTTGAATTGAATTTAGAAATTAGAGACCATTTGCTCTGCAAGAACGTAAATACTTTTGTTCGCAGAACTGAGCAAAAGCTTTTATGGGTATCATTTGAAAAAGAAAAAAAAGGGAAAGATCATAAAACTCCAAAAAAGGAAGACGTGGGAAAGGCAGAGTATCTCAAGCGGATCGTATTGGCAGCCCTAGTTGATGGGTAGCCGTCCAGGGATTCTTCCCGCCTCGGAAGGATGGGGCGGGAGGTCCTCCATAATTGGTGGTGGAGACCTTAGGGCGTCATACTGTTGCCTTTCATATTCCACCCGATGCCTAGATGCGTAGGATGGTGGTCTTGTGCTGGTCGAGCTTCGACTGTCGCGTCGTTCATGGCCTTCGGGGATTGGAGGCTGGGATTGTCGATTTCGGCGCATCCAATAGAATTGATCCGGATTAACCCTTACGCTTTGGCGCCAAAGACCGTAGGCTGGTGGCGGTGGTGGTAGATCCTTTGGTACACCTTCGTCGTCGAGAACCGTGCCATTTTGGCCAGGCATCATTTGGACTTGAATCGGCCTGGCTGGTTGAGCATATCCAAAAGGCCCGGGACCCAATGTCATTCCAGCGAATGCAGAATTGGCGTAGTTTGGTTGAGGTTGCTCTTCGTCAGGGTATGAGAATGGGCGGGCGACAGCCAGGCATACTCTAACAAGCGCATGGAAAAAGAAGAACGCCGCCATGAGCGTGATCAAGATCAGAGCAATCTGAAGAGGCGCGGATTGAATCTTGTCGTTCATGAAGAGGCCAAGGTCTGTTGAAGCACTCATTAGCAACCATATTGATTTACCTTTGAAAAGTTGTAGGTCTAGGGAACTTACAAACAGAAAGAACCACGATAAATACCACAGACCAGACAAGAAGAATTAAGACTCTGGTTTTTAACTCAGGCCGGTTCCACCACGACTTTGCGGTCTCCGTTAAGGAAAGGGAGCCAGGAACAATTCTGCTCTGGCGTCGGCTTTGTCTCCTCGCGGGGTCGGAGTTTCCTGATGGAGGCGTAGTTGGCGTGTGCATGTCTTGGGCCATGATCGACTGGGATGGGTAAGTTTCTATCCTAGGCAATTGTGCAACTGCAGGCTGTGGAGAGAGCAAGGCGCTTCTACGAGAATGAGGTGGTTGCTGAATAGTTTCTGAGATGGAAGGCATCTGAGGTGGCATATCAGGGGATTTGGGACCACTCATAGCGCTCATGCGACCAGACGATGCGGTCGACCGCGAGGACTCTCTCCTAGATCGAGACCCATGATCTTGGGGCGTTGGGGGTGGTGGCGGGTAAAAGGCTGGTAGTTCACTTGTCCTCCAGGACAGACGGAACGATGGTATTCTAGGGAGTGTGAAAGTCATCTTTGCAATGTCTTTGTGTCGAAAGAAATATATATCACCAGTTGTCGTATTTTAGTCAAAGAGTGTAAATCCAGTAGGATAGCGTAGATGTATCAAAGAATGATCGTGAGTGTGTCGAAATGACTAGCCAATAGAAATCTAATATATGTCGTATCCGAGTGCAAGGAGCGTGGGTGTATGCTTTACAAGAGCAAGGACATAGGTCCAATCGTCGTCCCTTAGATGGTGAGAATGAAAGTCTTTTTTTAGAAAGAATGGATATCTGCTAGTCCCGCAGCAGATGGAAGGGAACGACGGGATGGTCCTAGAAGAGGGAAGCCTGTCGGTATCTCAGAACATTTGATATCCCTTTTCCTTGCAGATGCGCACTATACGCAAGGTTTGTCGATCTATTTCGTAGACGAGAGCGAGAGTCGGACTTTTAATCAATGCCAATCGAGGCCTTTTGGGAGGGAGCGTGTGAGAATTCGAGAACAGGTAACAGAAACGAAATAACAGGAAGAACAGAAAATTGTATATGCTCTGCAATTGGCGTCCAACGCGAGAATATGGGGAAGCCAGCCAGTCAGTCTTTTGAGGGATCGTTAATAATAATAGTATCACAGTCAAGAACACTGTGTCAGAGAATGAACGGGGTAAAAGCGAGGGAGGCCTCTAGTGTTCGAGAGCTGTGACACGGGATCCAGAAGAGGAAGAACAACCGGATTTCCACTTGTCTCGAGTATCCGCCTTCAATATGGATGCTCGAAAACGGGTCTGATCGGTGGCAGTGAGCGCTATGAAAAGAAAAGACGGCTTCTGGATACTCATGAAAGGGAAGGGAATGGGAAAAATGAAGGGCGAGATCGTGCCTGTCCTGTGACTAGAGAAGGGTGAAGAGAACGACAGAACAGGATAAGAAGACGGGACTCTGGATAGATCGAAACCTCTCTTCCCTCAATTCACCTCCCTTCTGACAATGCACCGCTGTCTGATGAGGGTTTTTTCTCCTCCCTCTTCCCTGCACTTTTTTCCACCTTGCAGAGAGGAGGAGAGAGAAAAGGGAGGGAGAGTCTTACACTCCCACTCAGTGCCACACCCTGTAACATGCCAGGTACCGTTTCGCATGGCTCCGTATGTAATTTGACGTTTTGAGCAGCAGCCCCTGAAACAGCCATAACTAAGCATCAACATGGGGGCGCCTCATTGGCTGTGGGAGTACGTGGTGTGTGGGCCCGCCCGACCCTTTTGGAAGGTTTTGGCAGGGAGAATGGAAGAATTCTTCTTATCAACAACTCACCAGGCATGAAAGGGAAAGGAAAAAGGAAAAGGATGCGAAGAAACGCGGGAAAAGAAACATTGGCCAGCTCGCTTCGTGATTGGCCTGCCGCTGGTCTTCCCGCAAAAACGGTCTGAGCATTCACTCGGCAGGAAGCTTGTTCATGCTAATAATCAGTGCTGTGCAAAAAATTAAAAAGTTGACATTCAGGGTAATTGGCGTGCATATGGACATTTAGAAAGATTGATTAATCGCCTGAGGCTTTGAACAATATATGTTTATCTAGAAAACGAATCGTATCAAAGTCCGCATCTCGCTTCCTCTACTTTATCTAGATAGGATCTGAAGATCGGGCGCAGGAGCCATCACTTCTAGGTGTTCAAGGTGGGCCCAACCCGCTGACGATGCCGCCGTACTTCTCCAACAGCGGTCGCAATCTCGTTATTAATAGAGTATTTTTCAGGGAAGGTCGCTAAACAGTCTATCGTACATTGCTTTGGTATCTAGATCCTTTTTCCCATACAAATACGGAAATATGGCGTACAAAGCCTTGAGGTCGTCATAAACAGAAAAAAAAAAGGCCGAATTATTTCCCAATCTCCCCTAGGAGTAGATTCCTATCGGAAGATGCAGAAACAACTATAATGCGGTTAGCCACGGGCTTTCGCTCATTGAATTCGCATATTCATCAACTTACTGATGGGTTCAGATCCTGGCATAAAACGGACATCGTTTACCGTTCCCTTATGTCCGGGGAGTTTGTACAACAACTTCTTAGACTCAGAGTCCCACACGCACTATATTTTCTGTCGTTAATCGTCCGGAATAATAAAGTTTAGGGTCGAGCATATGCCAATGCATTGGTACCTACCACCGTACGGTCCCCACTACCTGCAGCAATCTTATCTCCCTTCGGTGACCAACTTGCCCGTATCAGGTTCTTTTCCAGCCCGAATGGGGCACCGTCGAAGGTATTCAACAAACGGTCTGCCGATGCGAATGGCCGAATATCCCAGGTTCGGACAGTAGAGTCCATGGAGTTCGATAACAGCGATTGGCCATCAGGAGACACACCCAAGGAAGTGATCGTATCGGTGTGGCCCCGTAAATAATTGACCACAGCTTTCTTCCTGAAATCCCAAACCTAGATAATGCGGCTTAGCTCTAGTTGCAACGGGACTCTGTTAGTAAACTTTTCCCTACCTTGATGTCGTTCTCGATACCCCCACTATAAACCTCAGTACCTGAGTCTCCAATCGCGACTGCTGTTATCGGAAAGTTCGTTTCTATGTAATCGACAGCCTCCTTGACTCTAGGATCCCAGATGCCTATTGTTCCGTCGTCGCTTCCACTTATGATAAGCTCCAGACCTTTTCGCGATATATCAACACAGTTGACAATATCTTCGTGACCAATGTGCCGTCGGATCCTCTGCCCAGTTTCAACGTCCCAGTCAGCCACTAGCGAGTCAGCAGTAGCCGTGTAGATACTCCTGCCGTCTCTAGACCACTGAAGATCAAGAATAGCCGCTTTGTGTCCGTTTATTTGGCCGTAATTTAGACATTCACCGTATGTATTCCATAGCACTATATCCAATTGGTTAGTAGGTCTGTTTTCGATTCAATACGTGAAGAGAGGATAGTAGAGTAACTACGTACGTACACTCCGATCGAATGATCCAGATGCAATGTGCTCACCTGTCGGATCAAATCTCACGGCGAATATTTCTCCCTATGGCACGTTTTATCAGCCCATAACGTCGCGATATCAAATGGGTGAAATTTGAATATTGTTGCTTCCTACCGAGTGCCCCGTCAGTTCCATTATCGGTGCCTGTAACGCGCTAGTTCGGGGAACCTGTTCGGGAAGAGTCAGTGGCCTGCTTTCAAGGACGAAACAGAGGGTGCAATACTGCAATCCGGGGACAAGATTGCCTACAGCTTTGATTAAGGCTCCAGTCGACGCCGATGAGCCAGCGATTGCAACCGCATTGCCAGAATCTCTCGGGACCGATTTCTGTCGTTTTACAAGCTGGTTCGCACTTGACAGGTAGGCATCGTCATTCGGTGCCTTTCTCTTGTCGGTCGACATTTTGTTCAATCGCTCGTGTATATTTTGTCCTCGTGGCTTATTTCGGAAATAGGGGACTCGAGCGGATTCGTATTCTAAACCTAGTCTGTTGAAGGTGGGATGAAGTGGGTGGACTTCGCGTCTTGGAGAAATGATGATGGTTGCGCCTCAAGTTCATGAAAAAAGTTAGCACCGCCACTTTAATCCAAGTTGAGATGCTGAGGCGCAAACCGAAGCTGCCACAGCACAAAGTCCCGCCAACACGAAGAATGACCACTGTCATAGAACCTGCATCTGCCACCACTTCGTTCGCCAAATCTTACAATCATATAGCTCCGAAAATAACCTTTTAGACGCTCATTCGAGCAATCCTGATTTACTCAAAATTTCGGGGCATCGTATCAGGCTCAGATACGGCGACCTCCATAAACTGCCCTACACCCTCACTATAACACTCGGGAAAGCCCGTTCTACGACACGAGATACCTTCCGGCTCGCTACCGCATCACATTCAAAACAGACTACATACCGACTATTCCATTTTTCATATATTCATTCATATATATCCACAATGTCTTCCACAAACCGAGCTAGGCTCGGCGAAGAGTAAGCTTGAACACCCCTCTTCTCTAGTTGATGACCGTATACTAAACGGGTGCTATTGGAACAGAGTTTGGAAGACAAGAACCGATAAGATAGTTAGTTCCTCCTGGAATTAGGAAAACTTGTCGCTGGATGATAGAGTAGCCAAACTAACTCGCTTTCCGCGAACACTAAGAATGCCGAATTAGTCACATTGACGTACGGCTCCGTCGTCGCTCAGTTGTGCAAGGACCTCGACGGCGACTATAATGAGGTTAACAAACAGTTAGACAAAATGGGGTATAATATTGGACTACGGCTTATAGAGGATTTCCTGGCGAAGAGCAACATGCAGCAGAAGTGTGCGAATTTTAGAGATACCGCGGAGGTCATATCTAAGGTTCTTTAGGCTCCGGCAAATGCTATTTTAAAAGCGCGTAGGGCTAATATATGTAATCCCTTCTAGGTTGGGTTTAAGATGTTTCTGAACATTACACCAGCAATCATAAACTGGAGCTCGGATAGTAAACAGTTCTCGCTACAGTTTGACGAAAATCCGCTCGCGGACTTTGTCGAGCTACCGGATGATGGGAAGGCTCAGACGGAGCTATGGTACTCGAACATGCTATGCGGGGTCATCCGAGGAGCTCTGGAAATGGTGAGCAAGATGTATTTCCAATAGGTGGATCACTGGAGCTGACATAGCCGAACTTTAGGTCCAAATGCAAGTTGATGCTCACTTTATTAGCGATGTCCTCCGTGGCCATGATACAACAGAGATGAGGATATCATTAATAAGGTATATTGAGGATGAGATGCCGCAGGACGACGAATAGATCCCCCAGCCGTAATTGTTTACATGGTTCATCAAGTGGTCACACTCGCAACCCGCGGGGCCCGGGATACATGTATTAGCGACAGCTTTCATTTGGACAATTCTTATCATACTAGAATTTTCTTTCGCCTGGAGTTTGGGAGTATTTGGAAGAAGACCTTTTTAAAATATGCTTGTATGTAATACTATTGTTAGGAAGACGTGGATCATCTATTTGCATGGTTCTCAATGGTCGTGGGTCACCCCGTAAGGCTGCGTATGGTGACAGCGTCGCCATACGAGGGAGGCCTGGTCAACGGCCCCAAAAATAATAAGCGAATATGTGGGTATCTGGGATTGCTAGACTTTGTAGAGTAGAAATAAGTAGCTCTCGCCAGGCGATTTATGTCATTTTCTCCGTTCCTTGGATCGGAGCCTATATTCATTAACTGGACCCGATTTTATGTCCATTTTGAACTGGAAATCAAAGAAAGAAGCACGTATTGGCTTAGATTTTTGGCACGACGCGACCCAACCGTTGTGGTGGGGCTGACAGCCCATGCAACCCTGGACCCTGCGTTCGATCATGGGACATGTGCATCACGTGACTACACTCCACTTGGGTGACCGCCTTCTCAGGGAAGCCTTCTTTCCGGCGGTTCTTCCAGTTCTTTGGGGTGTGCTTTTAGTAGAATTTTTTTTTCGCATTCAAGCCTCGATCAAAAGCCAATGGGTGCCTTGGTGTTTTCTCTTGCATACTTACGTATATAGCTGATTGCTTTCTTCATGATTCTTAAAGGATAAAACAATTCAGGTGTTGAAGGAAAAAGCTTGGAGGGATTTCGTGAAATTCCCACGCAGGGCTAGAGGCAGGTGACATTCACCAGTTAGCTTCTCCCAAGCTTGCAAGCCAAATTCAAATAGGCTTGAACGGCCCATTCCGGACGATCAGCCATGGCGGTGCCATTCACAAAATAGATATACAATCGGCAAGCAAATAGATAAGAACCCAGGTAAGCTAGGTAGTTATTGCTAAAAAGTAGTTTTAAACCGTCGCTTGTTTCAGTTGGATGGAGATATGAGCTAGCTTCAATAGTGTGAGAAATCGTTATTCACGTTGAGATTTGATTCCAACAATGTCTCTGCAAAGCAGCCCATCGACGGTCATAGCAATATATACGGGGATCCAATTTACAAAAGTAAAGAACTTCCTGGCAATGGACGCAAAAGCAGACGGCCTTAGGTAATTAAATACATGTCGATGCAGACGCATGTCGTAATACTCGGGATTAGCGTAGCGATATGAGATACACGTCAAAGGGGGTAGAGAATGTCAGTTTGGCGTGGGCGGTTTCATACCGATACAATACGGTTCTAACAATCTTTGGTGCCGTAGAGGTACCGACATGTAGCCTGTTTCATTTTGATTTTTTCCCAATTTCCTCGGATCAATTTAAAATAATACGTCCCAGAAGAGTAGCTATGGTTCATTAGGGAAAAAAAACATAAAATAATAAAATAAAGTAGAGAAAAAAAAAAAGTAAATTATTAAAATATAGACAGATGATGCTCCCAGTCGTACTTGAATCAAATCTCTCAAAGGGAATCAGCTTTTGCGGGCGGCAGGATCGATTCTTAGAATGGTGAGGTTGGGTCGGCCAGTCTGCTGCTGGATCCTTACCATCGACGCATCACGGTCAGGCACACTCATTCATACACTCTCTTTTTCTCTCTCATATTCGAGTTGGTCTGCTTGCATGTTCGGCAACAATTATAAAAGCCCGGTCCCCGTTTCCAGATCCAAATTCTTTCAGTCCAGTGCCTCCACCCTCTAACACTTTCCACCCCCCAAAAAACATTCTCTTTGCCCTTGTAATACCTCAAACCTTCTACGAAAGGAATAATACAAAAAAAATACAGCCGTATCACACAGCCTTCCTTTTACACTGGCCAGGCGGCTCTTGGGGGGCGTTTCTCTAGCCTTTTCATACCGACCTCAAAGTGCGCCATTCGGATTCTCGAGAACGAAAAGACGCCTTTTAGTTGAGACGCACATCCTTGCCGTTATAGTGTCTTCATTTTCACAAAAAAAAAAAAAAAAAAAAAAAAAAAAAAAAAAAAAAAAAAAAAAAAAAAAAAAAAAAAAAAAAAAAAAAAAAAAAAAAAAAAAAAAAAAAAAAAAAAAAAAAAAAAAAAAAAAAAAAAAAAAAAAAAAAAAAAAAAAAAAAAAAAAAAAAAAAAAAAAAAAAAAAAAAAAAAAAAAAAAAAAAAAAAAAAAAAAAAAAAAAAAAAAAAAAAAAAAAAAAAAAAAAAAAAAAAAAAAAAAAAAAAAAAAAAAAAAAAAAAAAAAAAAAAAAAAAAAAAAAAAAAAAAAAAAAAAAAAAAAAAAAAAAAAAAAAAAAAAAAAAAAAAAAAAAAAAAAAAAAAAAAAAAAAAAAAAAAAAAAAAAAAAAAAAAAAAAAAAAAAAAAAAAAAAAAAAAAAAAAAAAAAAAAAAAAAAAAAAAAAAAAAAAAAAAAAAAAAAAAAAAAAAAAAAAAAAAAAAAAAAAAAAAAAAAAAAAAAAAAAAAAAAAAAAAAAAAAAAAAAAAAAAAAAAAAAAAAAAAAAAAAAAAAAAAAAAATCTCTCTCTCTCTCTCTCTCTCTCATATCCGTCAACAATCTGTAGTATCTTTAAATTTTGCCCTCTCCACAAAAATTTTTTCTTTAATATATTGTCCCTTCCACGAACACCTGACCGATAAAAAAATTAATTAATTATCCTCTTCTCTTAGGGTACGTAGACTGTCCATTTTAGTTATTTTCTTTTATTTATCTGTTTAGTATCTATTTTTTTTTCTCCCTTATCATCCCTAGTAATCTCTCCTTCCTCTATCCAAGATCCTTTTTTTGCAACTATTTTATATATTGTAACATGGATTGATCGCTGGATGTTGAAATACTTGCCGTCGCTCCGGGACCGTTTTTTTTTTTTTGTTCCCGTTATCTGTCAACCAGAGCGAAAGAAAGAGAGGACTGGCGTGAGTTGTGTATAGATGAGATGACCAGCAGTCCTCATGCTTTGGAATTTTTATTCCTTCAAAGACAGAAGAGGAAGAAAAGGTTCTCACCGCTTATTTGCCATATCCTCTACGTGCGTACCACTTTGATGATGTTTCATACAGCTTCCACCGTATATATTGAAGGCACGACTGTAATTTTCCGTCGTTGATGCCTATGGACGACGGTGGAATTTAGAATCAAAAGAACATTGGCCGGTAGTAGAGGGTGTCGTTGGAAGGAGGTTCACGTATTGACAGATGTGTTTGTTCGTGTGCTTCTCCATTAATTTCCTTTTTCAATCTTCCACTCTCTCCAATTCTTTTTTCTCTTCTCTCCCTCTCCTTCTCTCGCTCTCTTTCCTGCTAATTTATTTCGATGGTTGCTAGCCCTTTTTCCCCTTCTTTATCTTTCCCTATTTTACCTTCCCTCACACCACACCATCCATCCCGCCCCCAGCAAACACTTCTCTTTTTTTTGATTCTTTCTTGGAATACCGCTCTCCTCCGCCATCGCCGCCGAATGGGCCGTCCATAAAGATAAAAAGCAAGAAGTAGGCTGTATTTCGGGTATATCCTCCGAAGTTCGCCTTGTATATCATTTTACCTTTGGCCTTTCCATCGGATAACTTTCTTGTTCTTTTGATATAAGAATCCGTCCATCTAATAGCTCGCAAGGTCTATCCGAACCCCAAGCATATTCCTCCATTCAATAAATAATTTTTAGTTGTCAAACCCGGCGAGCAAAAGCACTCCGTTTTGCGATCGCTGAAACGACCACCTTCAATTTTTTATTTCTCTTTCGGAACAGGTAGGTCTATCTCTCCAGCAAAACGCCATCTGCATAATCTCCATTGCATTTTGAATGTCGCGATATCTACATGTTGTCCATTCTCTTGCGCATATTCGCATATTCATTTAAGTCCATCCCCTTTTATATCATTGTATACCCACATAATGCAACCGTTTTCCTTTGATGTGGCTGCATTCGCCCGATCCACTCTGCCCACCCATTTCTACCTGTGGCCTAGTCTTCGGGCTTTTTTTTTTTTTTTTTTTTTTTTTTTGCTTGGGTGCTATCGCGGACAGACGAATATCCATCAATTCGGTGATCAAACTATCGTCGGCAAGCGAAGCATGCATGCCAGTATGCTACAAATCTTGTCTGTCGCCACCTCTCGTTCTAGTATATCCATCGCTTATGTCTTTCTGATAACTCTCTCTGTTTAATTGGGTGAGCAGACAAACTTCACCATTGATTAAAAGTTACAGCCGGGATGCTCTTTCTTGCAAAGGTACCTTTTACTTGGTCTGTTACTTTGTCCCTCTTTATATTTGGTCCCCATACCTGCTACATGTTCCTGCCTCTATTTGTGCGCGAGGGCCGCTACTTGTCTTTTCCTAGCCCGGGAGGCGGTTTGGATCGCTTTTTTTCCCTCTGCGGTTTTAATTATTTTCTATCGCGGACGGACACCCGAAGGAAGCCAACAAGACAAGACAGACTTGACCCCAAACACACACACACACACTGCCATATCACCAGTCCCCCCAAAAGAATTTCCCCAGCAATAATAATAAAACTCCCACGCGCCACCTACTTTTTTTTCCCATCTTCTTTTTTTACTTTACCCTCAAACCCCCCATGCTTATTTCTTTCTCTTTTCCAAAAAACTAGATCGCTGCGATTTTTCATGCATCGTGCGTGTCTTGTTACGGATTTCAGAGTGCTCTTTTTTTTCTTTTCTTTTCTGAAGGGTACACAATAAGGACTGAATGTAGGGCGCAATCGCTTGGTTTCCCAGTTTTTTTTTTTTTTTCTTGTTACCATCCCCGATCCGCTTATTACAGTTTTATTATCAGCGTCGTCGGTTCCCACCGGCCGTCGGGTCTTGGTTGGCTGCAGCGACTTTTTTTTTTTTTTTTTTTTTTTTTTGGGGACTTCACACCTATTGCACGCCGCAGCTGCAGTCGGGTTTTATTTTTATGGTTATAACAATAAATCTCTGCCGTGGCCTTGAATGCTGGCCTGGCATCGAGAGGGCAGAAGAGTGGTGATCTGTCTGCCCTGTTGCATATTGGCCTCATCCACGTTGGTGGCATACCTCCTTCATACATGCACACCTCACTCACATACACGCTCACCCTTCCCACCTGAAAATTTCTATCTTATTTTATTTTATTCTCTTCCGTTTAATTTCCTATTATCGTAGGCTGCTATCGTTATTGTCACGCAACCTTCTCCATATTTTCAACCTTCAACATTTAAGTGTTTGCATTCGCATATATTGACATATATGCCTTTCGCTTTGCTTTCCGAATTTCAAGGCTGACATAAACTTTGGTTTGCTCCTTTTTCACTATCGCTAGAAAACTTCCCCTCTCCCTATTCCCAACTTTCTTCTACCTCTTCGCCTCCATCGCAGTCTCACCGATTGTGCTAGGTGACGGGTGAAGGTTTCGTCGACAGTGTTGCGGTATAGCTTCCAAGTCGTTTTATCGGTTCGGTAGTCTGCTTTTCCTACCAATACTTCTGGATCGATTCGCTTCGAAGTCTGGAACCCCATTTGCATCGCGACACAAGAACCCCGCATAATCTTGGACAAACCTATTAGCATTCACTCGTTTCACACGCTTGAATACGGCTGTACGCCACCCTATGAGCTTTTACTCTTCGCCCTTGTTACTCTCTCGATCTCCCTGTCGCTTAAAAAAAAAAAAAAAAAAAAAAAAAAAAAAAAAAAAAAAAAAAAAAAAAAAAAAAAAAAAAAAAAAAAAAAAAAAAAAAAAAAAAAAAAAAAAAAAAAAAAAAAAAAAAAAAAAAAAAAAAAAAAAAAAAAAAAAAAAAAAAAAAAAAAAAAAAAAAAAAAAAAAAAAAAAAAAAAAAAAAAAAAAAAAAAAAAAAAAAAAAAAAAAAAAAAAAAAAAAAAAAAAAAAAAAAAAAAAAAAAAAAAAAAAAAAAAAAAAAAAAAAAAAAAAAAAAAAAAAAAAAAAAAAAAAAAAAAAAAAAAAAAAAAAAAAAAAAAAAAAAAAAAAAAAAAAAAAAAAAAAAAAAAAAAAAAAAAAAAAAAAAAAAAAAAAAAAAAAAAAAAAAAAAAAAAAAAAAAAAAAAAAAAAAAAAAAAAAAAAAAAAAAAAAAAAAAAAAAAAAAAAAAAAAAAAAAAAAAAAAAAAAAAAAAAAAAAAAAAAAAAAAAAAAAAAAAAAAAAAAAAAAAAAAAAAAAAAAAAAAAAAAAAAAAAAAAAAAAAAAAAAAAAAAAAAAAAAAAACTTACCCTACCTGTTCTGATATGCTAATAATATTTAATCTACATCTGTAGGCTTGTTTCGGAGAAAATTGACTAAGTATCGGGTATTCGGTCAGATACTATACAACCCTTTTGAACAAGATTGTCGTACCCAAATTAGCCTAGGGATCCGACCCAACAACGAACACTACTTTTCCTGCTTCTGCGTAGTCTGAACCAGGGCGAAGGTGGTACGCCCAACTTGAATATGAATAACCTTAACCAGATGACGAATCTGGCCGTGGGTGGTGTTCAGGTCCCCGGAGGAATGCCAAACATGGCCCAGCAAGTCCCGAATCCTAATATGAGCAACGGCTCTGTTGCTTCAAAGGGGATTGAGAGAAATCTTCTCAATACATATATCTACGATTATTTTATTCGACACAACATGTTTGAGAGCGCCCGTGCCATTTTGGAAGAAGCCGAGGTGTCAACAGAGCCGGGTAGCTCGGCAAAACGGGGTTCACCCTCTCGACGCGCCCAGAAACACGATCCCGATGGTAATCTGATAAACGGAATCGATGATTCCATGGACACTGACCGAAAGGAGGATGGAGAAGGCAGCGAGCGCGGTGCCGATCTACCTCTACCCAAGGTGCCCCAGGACTCATCGGGTGGCTCTTTCTTATACGATTGGTGGTCGCTGTTTTGGGATATTTTTGGTGCTCGAACTGGCAAATCTGTCTCCGGTCCGGCGATGACCTATGTCAGTCAAGTTCAGGTAAGCTTTCAATGGATACGCAACAGGTGTTCGTTTTGGGATGCAATGGAAACATCCCAGGAGCGGCTGTATGAATTAACACCCCCGAGTAGGCGAAGTCGAGGGAGCAACAGCAGAGGATGCTCCAAATGAACCAGGCCGGCCTCTTGGCTGGTGGTCAAATTCCTGCTCAGTTTATGGCTGGTTACCCAAATCAGATGCTGAGGGTTCCGAATGGCGTTATGCATACGGACGATGTTCTTCAACAGAAGAACCTCGCTCGACAAGCAATGGTCAATAATCAGAGGAAACAGCCGTTCCCCCAGAATGCGTAAGTCTCACTCAGTTCCCCCGCTCTCCGCCTCAAGGTAACGTTCAAGTGCGGTGCTTGTGCAATATTACTTGTATCTTGTTCCATGGCCCCAAATTACTGAAACTGGTTGATATTGCGCTTTGCAGAACCGCCCAGCAGCAGCTCCAACAGCAGCTCAAGAATCAGCAACAGCAGCAGCAGATTATGCAACAGCAACAGATGCAACGGGATCAGTCTGAAGGCGAGCGACCTCAATCTCCAGCTCCTGGTCAGAATGGTTCTTCACCTTCTAAGCGCCCTCGCATAGAAGGTGAGTTTCAGCCTGGCAACGGACGCGGACAGCTCCAGAACATGCCGAATGCCGCCTCTCAAAACACTCAAGCGATGCTCCTTCAACACGGTATCAACCCTCAAACACTTACGCCAGCTCAGTTTGCACAATTTCAGGTTTCGAATCCAGGGGTACAGGCAAAGTCGATCGCCGCGTACGCCCAGAATCTCAGGATGCATCAGCAAAATGCTGCAGCTACCGCCGCAATGGGTAATCCCGCCCTCGCCAAAGGCGTTTTGCCTAATGCCCAAATGGGCGGTGTTTCCGCCGCGCACGGAACGCCAATGATGCACCAGACTTCGGCTGATGGGGGACCAGGAGCAAATTTGAATGATTTTTATAACGGGGGAGGTCGCGGAGGAATGAATGCAACCGGTAACCACGCCTTGCAGGATTATCAGATGCAGTTGATGCTGCTCGAACAGCAGAACAAGAAGCGATTGATGATGGCCCGTGCAGAACAAGATCAGATTCACATGCGTGGTAACGAACCTCGCGACAACGTGCCCTTCCAAAGCATGTCACCCTCCGGTACACGAGCAGCACCCTCCCCACAACCCACGGCGGATATGAAGCGAGCTACACCAAAGATGGGCGCGCAACCCGGCCCCGGTTCCCCCCTCCCTGACGGCAATATGCAGATCCAACGAGGGTCCCCCGCTGCTGGAATAGCAGGTTTCAATGGCCAGGTCACTCCAAACCTCCCCAAAATCAAGTCTTTATCGTTCACAAAGCTGATCTTGAACCCTTGTTGAAATTTAGCCCGCAATTCCAAACCCTGGAATGATGAGACCCCCGAGCTCACATCCCGGATTCCCTGGGGTCGGCCCGCATATGAATGAGCAAGCGATGAACCCCGCATTACGACAACAAGCAGCACAAGCTGGCCGAGGTCAACCGATGTGGCCTGGCAATGTTCCGATGCCTAATGCGCAGCAAGCACAAGCAGCTCAAGCGCAAATGGCTCAGCTCCAAGCACAAGCTCAGGCCCAAGCGGCCCAAGCGGCTGCCCAACAAGGCCAGGGGCCGCAGCCGCAGGCCCAAACCCCTCAGGTTGCACCTTCGCCCGCACCATCTGCCGGACAGCCGCAGAATATCGGCACTCCAGGTCAACCTCGGGCAGGTGGGCCTCACCAAGCGATGCCACCACCATCCGCGCCCACAGCTAACCAAAGTGCCGGTCGCACCTCACCCCAAGTTAATGCTATGCCGCCTACCCCAACTAATAAAACCGCTGCTGCCAGGAAAAAGGATACTAAAGAGGCTCGTAACAAAAATGTAAGTCTTCTCTGATAAGTTCTTGCCCAACCGGGCCTGTATATTCACCGTTCGGCATTATTGATCGGCATTAAAACAACAGCGACCGAAGAACGCCAAGGCAGGTGCTCCAGCCGCAAATGCTAGTGGCGCCGGCGCGCCTACCCCATCTGATGCCGCCGAGACTCCTGGGCCTACGGATACCCCTATGACACCCCAGAACCAAGCTTCATTCAATGCCCCAGGCAATGTTGGCAAGGTACAGGGTAATTTCCAGAATCCTACTGTGCCAGTTGTTGGTGCATCTGTCCCAGAGGCCGCTCCAAATGCTGCAGCAGCTGTTGCCCAGCCAATGGCTGCTACAGAATCATCTCAAAACCCCAATTTTAGTTCTATCGATGACTTCGGATTCGGCCCAATTGGCGACAACTCGGAGCAGATCCTCACGGATTTCGACTTCGATTCCTTCCTCAACACAGATACCGCTGGTGGTGATCTGAACTTCGATTTTTCGGGCTTTGCATCGGGGATGGGCGACGATACCACCCTGGATGGTGCCCCCTGAATATATTCTCGGATGAAATGACGATGAATTCAGAACGTGGTCATGGGCTATATAGATTTTGTGATCCAAAATTGCGTTATTGGTTAATCCCTGTCTGATATTTTTTTTTTTTCCACTTAATTTTTTTTGGCATCGTTATCCCTCACGGCGTTTTTAGGGTACTTAGGTTTTATACCTCCTTTCCTTTTTGCTTCTTTGGGCGGGATATCTCTATGTGGCAATTATATGCCGTGGTTCTACTGAATATCACTCGATATCTTTGCCATTCCCCGCGTTACTCGTCAGATGTTGACATTGATTACATGCAAAAGGAGATATTGGTTCGTTATCGTTTCTTCCATTATCTTCCTTTGAAATCCTTCAGGCATAAAACCATGTCATTTTCTAAGTTGACCCTTCGAAATACAAAATTCCCACCTTTTTTTTATGAAGCAAAATTGCTTCAACCCCTCTCCTAGTCTTTTCGTCATTTACCAAGATTCTTAATACCCACTTATTGTCCCAAGTTTTCTCGTGATGCTGATCAAAAGATAAAATTAACGACTTTTCTTACTCATTATTTTTTTTTGGCTTTCCTCTTGCAACTATTCTGCTTCCTTCGCTTGATTTTGTGCTTGGAGTGTACTACACTTATGAATCCCTTGTGGTACTTGGTCTAAATTCTTTTTTTACTTTTCTTTATTGACCGAGTCTTATCTCTTTCATGTTCACCTGCGATTCCTTTTTTAAAAAAATTCGCACATCTTTCACTTCCGTGTACATGATATTTTCCCAATCTTCGCCTAACCTTGTTTATTCGCTTTTTTTTTTTTCGGCCGAACCTACCCCTCAAAACTGCTGGATTGTAATCTTACTACTATCACGACGATTGATATATTACAGCGATATTTCCGCAATGAGATCAAAAGATTTTTTTTTTTTTTTTTTTGCCTGACTTGGTATTGTACTGCCATCCCATTTATATAGAGCTATTACAGCGTAGAAACCATTTCAGGTAGGCATTCACCATAAATAATTCGGTGCTATGTACACTTCCCATCGATCAACGCTAGGCCCTAGTCGAGGCCAAAACATGCAAATATATACATGTAGATTTCCTTAGCCCATCGGCAAAGACCTTTCACTCGCCATAGGCATCCTTAAGAACTTTGACTCGGTTAAGAATCCAAACCCCCCACAAACTTGCTATGGACCACCGGTGCACCCAGGTTGCTTTGCGAATTTTCCCTCAACATGAGGACAAGATATTTGTTTGCAAGCCCTTGCTTCGTTGGTAACATACGCGCAATCCTTTCCTCAAGTGACTAAATAAAGGTTTCGGTACGCTGGCCATACGCAGGAATATCTTCTAGCACCCTGCTCTTCTTCCGTTTTCAACATTTCGCAATTCGAATATAAAAAAAAAAGCGGGGTGAGCATCCTTTTCTTCTTCTTTTTTCTTCTTGTCCCCTCCCTTAGCTTGTCCTACACACGCTATCAATTGACACCGTTCAACTCCTTCCATCTCGAAAGGTATGTTTCTCCGCACATTGGTCCTCCCTTCCCAAATTTGCCTTTCGCCGGTTCCAATTTTTTCGTTACGAATGGCGTCAACTATGCATCAAAGTCGTTAGTATCCATTATAAAAAACTACACACCGCATTTCCAACACCGCCAATAGAAATCCCAGCAAGAAGAAAAAGAAAAAGCACCTTAAACCCCTCCAAATCCGGAACGACATAATTCCTCAGTTTGGCGGGATCGATCCTGTATCCACCGTACTTTGTGTGGCTACCCATAGACCCGGAGCCAGTGCCTTTGTAGTAACCTCCGTTGACTTGCTTGGTGGTGAGTTTGAGACGTTTGATGCCGGTTCTGGTGCCACCCAGGAAGAGGGCGCGGGTTGGTGCTACCATGGTGCTCGGAGAATGTCTATATCGAGGCGGGGGAGGGAGATATAGTGCGGTACGAGGTTTCGATATCGGTTGAGGGTGTGGTGATTGGAGGGTGGGATTGCGATTGGAAACTTTTTTTTTTTTTTCCAAAGGTATTTCGCTTTCCTGAAGTATAGACCGATGATCTCCTTCTAATCCCCCCAGCCGTCCACAGCGGTGTCGCTTTGCCTCTTCGTCTTCTTCTTGCTTTGGTGGGAGGATGTCTAGTCGAGGTGAACTAGCCAGGGAAGTTGGGAAGGAGAAAAAAAAAAAAGAAAGAAGGGATCGAACACACCTCCAGATCCAACCAAATTTGGAACGACACCCACAACGCAATTTTAATCACAATAATACCACACAACTCAATTCAATACAACAATCACTATCATATTCATGCTATAGATTGACTAAACTGAGCTAACTAAGTAAATACATAGAGAAGATATTCGAGCTAGAACAGTCTGTTACAAAAGGATTGTGAAGATAGAAGACAGATATTGTAAACGGAAGCAAAATAAATAATGACTTTTTTTTTTTTTAGTTTACTCCCCCCTATATATGCAGTTGCCAAATAAAAGAACATAGCCCTGCTGTTCAGATGATAAAAAGCACGCCGCCTGGGTACCATTGTTTTTCCCTTCTTTTGAACCCACATGAAATCGAACAGTAAAGGACCGGATATCCCTTGCTATAACCTGCTGCGGAGAGACAGACTGTGTATCGAGAGTAATATGTAGCAGACTAAGGTAGATATAAGAAACATCGAAAAGAGGAAAAAAATAAAAAATAAAAAATAAAAAAAAAGAAGGATCAAAAATGAAACTGTAATAATAGAGAGTGACAAAGTTTACAGCCCAAATATAATAAGAGCAAAAAAAATGAATGCAAAGCGATTAAATCGGAAGAAATTCATGCAACCACCATATTCCCGAAACCGAACCTAACTTTTGGCTTTGTGAGATACCCGCCCACCTATCCTTGGTACAATTTTGGTAGAATTAAATTTTTGAATCCGTGATAGAAAAAAACCCTGGTGCCGGTGCTATATGAAACCCCCAACCTAATACGCCGAGGAGAAATCCAAAGCAATACAAAATGCAACAATGCGTTGAAAGGAAACAAAATGTTGGAAAGGCAAAGTAGATTAGAGAGTGCAGTATAATAAGAATAAAACAAAGGTACTTAAAAAAAAAAAAAAAAGAGCAATCTCATTTGAGAGATATTAGGCGAAAAAAGAATGTTGTGGAACTGGAACTGAACGCTCGTAAAATTCATACATAGCAAAACTCAAATTCCAATGTTGCCGGGATAATACCTGAACATTTTGATGGAGACGAATGAATGATTCAGCTGCACGAAGCTTTTGGCACCCTGCGGAACGGGGCATCGTGGCCTCCGATAGCACTCAAGTCCGCAAACGAACCGGAGTTATTCGCAGAAGATCCGCAGCCAGAAGAAGCCGGACGAGTTGTGGAAGGCCGGGAAAGAATACTCGAGGTACTCCTCGTTGTTGGGGTTCCCAATGGAGATCCATTATCTGATCTTTCGGGGAAACTCGTTGAGCTTGGGCGACGAGGAAAGCCGTCGGGATTAAAAGGCGGTGATGTCAAAATGCCACCTCTCGTTGCTATTCCCTTAGTGATGTTGGAAGTTGTCGGCGTCTTTGTGTTGACAACTGCCGTCTGCTTGGTGACATCTCTGTCTAGGCCCAAAGACGAGAAGCTATTAGAATCCGAAGGAGCCTTTGACGTCGTAGCTGCTGGGTATCCTTCCATATTCGTGCCGATCCCAGAGCCAAAATGGGAGAATGTGTAAGCCCTGGAGGCCGGGTTTAGGAAACCAAAACTTTCTGGGAGGCTATGTGGATAAAGCGCTGGAACTGGGAAGCTGTTCACGTTCGATTTGTCTCCTGGTGTCGCTGGAGGCGGTGGTAACGGGGACCGAATCGCTCGCTCGCGGCCAATGTGTGGATATTGCAGCCTTAGAGAGTTTATATTAGACTCGAGGTACCCGCAAGATTCCGTTCCATAGTTAATGCCCCGCATGTTCGAGGTCGGGATTAGGCTTATGGGGATAGCCCCTGACACGGAAGATGTCGTGGCACTTTGAGGGAAGCCTGCTGGCCCAAACTCATAATCTTGTAGCCCGCTGGGGACATGGAAGGACTTAGGGGCATCATCCGAAGAGTGACCAGATGCACTGCGAAGATGGTTAATGTCGGCAAGCTCTGGCTCAGCGTCTTCATGTGTATGAGGGTTTGAATCCCACTGAGGCAAGCTTAAAGAAGCAGTACCAGCGTTAGCCAGTGTGTCGAGGTTTGAAACGCAGTCTGCAAAGTCTGTGTGAATGCCCATAGACTCGCTGCTAAGGCCGTTTGGGGTCGCGACAACTTCGGTGCTTCTGGCGAGTAAGTCAAGATTTCCTTCCTCGGGCGCTCTTGCTTGTTGGACTTGAACGTGGCTCTGGGGAGGAGAAGGCCGGCGGCCCATTATAGGCAGAGAGCCCGCCGATCGGCTTCCTTGGATAGGTGTGTGATGGCTATATTGAAGGTATGGCGGTGGGATTTGAGTATCGAAACCACCTTGCAACACGGGAGGTGCAGTTAGACAATTACTGGCGAACATGGAATGTATACCGCTACTATATGGAGGGTCAAAAAAGCCCGTTTGGAGGCCATGTGGTTGCGTCTGTTGCGGGTCAAGCTGAACTTGCTGGCATTGGACGCGCAGAAATAGGCACAGTCCTTGTCCAACGCCAGCCGACTTGCAGTTTGCACACCCAGTGCCATCTCCAGGGTCTCCGGAGCATCTAATCTTTCGTTTGCGGCAACGTCCACACTAAATTTAACGTAGTCAATACCTATGAAACTTCTCGATGCTGATTCGAAGAACAAGAATAGAGTGATAGAGATTCTTACAGCAACACCGACACGTTTCCTTTGATTGCTCCCACCCTGAGTCTGTGATATCTGTGGCTGTATGGGTACCGCATTAGACCGCAACGTCATCTCCTCGCTCCCAGTCCGGTTTCTAGCTGAGACTAAAGTGGCCCTCGTCGATGGGGCCGCCATGAACATGTTCCGATAACCTCCATGGCCATAGCTGTTAGGGAACGAGTGTCGTCCGTTTAACATTTTGCAACGTTTATTTTCGGCTATCAAGAAAAATGCACCTTGAGGTATGTGAGATTTACTAAGTTGTAGATGTTAGTCGAGGGATTTTTGGGTCTCTGGGTGCCATAGTGGGTGCGAAGTGAAGACCGAGTTAAGAGGGGTTGATACCTTTGGGCCTATTGCAGGGCCTGTCACTAAACTCCAAGCAAAGCCTTCCTCTCTTCGTTTCCTTTTTTTTGATGATATATATTCCAGAATTATTGGAGGAGGACTACTACGGTTCAATAGAGGGTCCAGGAAAGTTGCACTAGTTCGGGTAATATAACAAAAGTAAAAGGTAGTTCGCCTTGTACCTTTATTAACGGTACTTTCGCAGCTGGTCCAGTGAATGGCGGGGAGAACTGGGGATATTAATAGCTCTTCCTTGAGGGGACGCCCGAGGTCGACTTAAAAACAAAGTTCAGAGCTAAACTTTAGGAGATGGGTGGTGTTATATCGATAGATTCCTATTCACCTTGGTGTGACGGGAAAGAGGAGACAGGATTTTTAAAAAACCAAAAGCCAGAGAAAGTTACTATCAGAAACGGCTCCACGACGGGTTTATTTATAATATTGTATATCTCAAATCTTACAGCCCGCCCTCCAGACTACGATCCATGCGACCAGTCTTCGAGACCTTCTGATAGTCCTTCCGGTGCCAAAATTAACACTTCTATCAACGGTAACTGAAACCCCTTTCGGCCAACGGAGATTAAGTTTGGGGTGTGTTTTATTCCCGTTGAAAAACCTATGCGGCCAAGTATGCATCTGGATTCTTTGCGTTCATAACGTCCGCATATGCGATGGTGTCCTCTGTTCGTAATGTACACCCGTCCCGGACTTGATTGTGGTTGAGGCCTCAAGGTTAACATGCTCCGCACTGTTAGCGGCACTGTCAATTCTTGGCCAACAGGATATATCACATTTCTCCAGGGACGAGGTATATTTTTCTTTCTATAAGACAAGATTACCAGGGAGCTTCCTGCGTGCGAGTACCCCAGCTGGATCGACTATCCACTTGTGAATGAAACGCTTCCGTCTAGTTTGTCTGCCATGCCAGCAATCCTAATGCTAACCAACTTTCGATATATTGGAAATCGCATCTAGGGAGCTGCAGCGGCCTAGACAGGGTACCCGTCGGCTGGGAGGTTGGCCTTAGGAAGGGATTCACCCAGACAAGGGAGCGAGCAAAAGGAAAGCATGACACATCCTCGGGCGGTACCCGGATATCAATGAAACCAAGGTTTCCATTGTCGACACCCATGCGTGATAATGACGATACCCGTCAAACTTAAAGGTTCCATTCATGCACAACGTCCAATGACTTTTATATGTCGCTTCCACCGGAAATGGCAGCTGTTCTGGCACATTTCTTTTTGAATGTTGATCACCAGCAAGTTCATATATATATTTCTTTCATGTTTAAAAAACAGTTTGGTGTTTCTTTAAAGCAAAGTTTTGGTTGCCCTGTATGAAAGGAATCGCTTTTTGACAGCCAGTTGCAATCGAGATCAAAGCAAAAGCAAATAAAAACAAGATCAGTCCGATCCATGGAAGCGGATATTGACAGATTAAAATTCTATTGCTATCACGGACCAACAGAAGAACGCTATGAATGGAACACCCAAGGGAACCTGCAGGTATGCTGCCATGGGTGTATTCATTTGTTTCAACAGGTCACGATTAGACCACAGGGTCATGCAAGGCAACCGAGTAAACCATGGTGCTAGGAATATTGAGCCAGACGAATAGTAATTCCTTTAGGCGCATGTGCCGTTAATTTCCCTCTAGAACCTGTTATATCCACCAAATCCTGACTAAACACGGGGCCGCGTAGGGGTCTGGCGCACGCAGTCCTCCGAAATGCATCTGGGTTGGTTGGCCTATCTAATACAAACGCGCTGATGCAAGAGAAATCAGAAACGGGTCTAATCTTCTAGTTCACTATCCATGGGCTGAAAGAAATGCGGCATTCAAAAATTAACCTTAGAAGCATGGAAAAACATGATGGAATTTTGCATGCCATGACATGTAGCTTGCATAAGTGGTTGAGAGAGAGAAAGGACAGCTGGCAGTGTGCGACCAAGGCTAGGAGGCTAGTAAGTATGCTATTAGGACACACTCAACTGTTTTTATAAGGTTCGAATGGTTTCACTGGCGTATAGAACTGTTTCTGCAAACAAAACCCGCACAAAGAAATTGCAGAATAGGGCATTTATCAATTTATGCCAAGATTAGAAAAAATTATGAATCGCTGTAGGTAGTCTTCAAGACGCAGCCCCCCGTGAGCTAGCTCCCGAGACTAGAGCTAGCTGCACCCACATAACTACGTTCTGGGACTAGTGCAGCCTTCATCTCTTTGACAGAGGTGTTTCGTGATACATGTCAATCGAAGTCGTTGAAATTTTCATGGTTATGGTTGTACGAACCAGGAATAAAGGACTACAGGTGTAAGACAGAGCCATTACATTTTATCCTTGTGGAATATTTACACCTACACATCTTCCTTTATATTCACTAAGATGTTCTTAAAACTACGTCCCTTGCGTTATGCAGATGCAAACACGTTGCTCAGCATTGAACGTTGCAGACCCCATTGAGAAGCATGGAGACTTTACAAAATCGAAACACTGGTATCCTACATTATTGTTTTGCGGATGCAGGTATCTTCAACTTTGACTTGATGGGCGTGTTTTCCCTTGGGCTGGATTCTCGCGTGGTGATTCGTTCTAGAAGTTTGGCCAGAGCGGAGGCTAACATTCAGGATTTCCGCCTAGCCAGCCTCTGCAACTTGATCTTGATTAGTTTTTCCGGTGTGATACCATGGCTCACAGAATTGGCCACTAATCTGAAGTATAAGGGTATCCCTTCTAGAATGGGATATCACCTAAGTGGCAACAACGGCTGCCTGCATGATTATTTGTTTTGCGGACTCTTGTGCAACCATACGTCCTGAGCATTCAGACCCAAGGAACAGCCTGTTGCAAAACCTGCAGCGAGTCTTCTATAGTGTTTGCACTTTTCATAAGTGAAAATATTCCTACAGAATGCTCCAAGATAGCAGGTTGAGACGAAGTATCATTTTGTGATATATTGAGCGCCGTTGGGGAGACAAAGTGTGTTTTGGCCCCACGTTAATACCGGGGAACTAACAGTATACAAACTACCCAAGTACCCGCTGTAATTTTCCGTGGTATGATTTTATTCGAGTAGGTACATTCTGCTGTGTACTTTTTTGTCTAGGATCGGGAGGGAGTGTGCGTGATCGAGTATTTTTATTTTTCTTTCCTTTCCTTTTGTTCTTTTTCTTCTGGTTCCTGGTGGTGTTGTGGCTGCTTATGTGTTGAAGCATTGTTGGATTTTGTTCCCCCCTTGCAGCCACACACGCGCCATACAATGGACATACCTAACCGCGATTCCTTCAACCATGTTTAGTGCATTCATTCATTCATTCGTTTGGCCAACCATCCACTGCAGAGCCTCATTTGATCATCTCGACACATCTCTGCCTAACAATCACCCCGAAGGAAATCACGCCTACAGCAGCTTAAATACCGGATAAACTTGAAGGCGAATATGGGACGGATGCATTGACCACATCGCCTCTTACGATACCCTACCTACGAATACAACCCTATAGCTGGCTAATCGCGGCACAGACGGTTAGACAAGCACGAACCCGACCCAAACAATCTAGAATAATTCTCTACTTACCCCTTCTACGGGACACTGAGACGCGGGTCGTATCATCCTTCCGGTCAATTTCCTTCGCGAATTTCCACCTGCAAACACGCCCTCACACTCTCTAAATGTCCGTCCTTCTAGAAACGAGTGCCGGGGACATAGTCATTGACCTCCTCGTTGACGACGCACCCAAAACCTGCCTCAACTTTCTAAAGCTCTGCAAGATAAAATACTACAACTTCTCCCCGGTATACAGCATACAAAAGGACTTTAGTTTCCAAACCGGCGACCCCATCGGTCCCGGCCATGCCGACAGCGATGGCGGTACTTCCATCTGGGGTAAGCTGCAGGGACCTTCAAAAAAGTACTTTGAGAGTGAAATGTCGGCAAAGCTGAAACACACGGAAAGGGGTACTGTCAGCATGGCTACCGCCCCAGCTAGTTCAGACGACGATGGGAAGCGGATAAGCGGGTCACAGTTCCTGATCACTCTGGCCGATAATCTAGACTACCTGGATGGCAAAGGGTCAATATTTGGCCGCGTCGTCGAGGGTTTCGATACACTGGAGGCGATTAACTCCGCATTTTGCGACGACAAGGGTTGGCCGTTGAAGGATATTCGCATACGCCACACCATCGTTCTTGATGACCCGTTCGATGATCCGGAAGGCCTCGTGGAGCCGCCGGAAAGCCCAGCCCCCACGAAGGCACAGCTGGCAACCGTCCGAATCGGAGAAGATGAAGATCTTACCGAAGAAGTGGACGAAGAAGCTGCAGAGCGTCAGCGGCGAGAGCGAGAGGCACGTGCACAAGCCTTAACTCTCGAGATGGTGGGAGACCTGCCATTCGCAGACGTCAAGCCTCCTGAAAATGTGCTGTTTGTGTGCAAACTGAACCCGGTGACTCAAGATGAAGATCTGGAGCTTATATTTTCGCGGTTCGGAACCATCCTCTCATGCGAGGTGATTAGGGATAAGCGGACCGGTGATAGTTTGCAATACGCATTCATCGAGTTTGAAAACCAGAAGGATTGCGAGCAAGCATATTTTAAAATGGATGGTGTATTGATCGATGATCACAGAATCCACGTGGACTTTTCGCAAAGTGTCTCTAGGTTGTCGGATAACTGGAGAACGGCGACTAACGCTAAGAGGAGGGCAAACGCCACCTCGAAAGGTTTTGGCGGCTCCTCGCAGCTAAGGAAGAAGGAGCAGTACAGGGATGGAAGCGGCGGCGGCGGCCGTTTCGAGAAGAATTACGACATGGTGTTTGACGCCGGGGATCGCGGGAACGAAGAACGGAGAAAAGATGACAACGTGGGGAGGCGACGGGAGGGTGACCGGTACGAGAAGGATCGAGATCGGGATTCGGATAGGTATCACAATCAGAAACGTGACCGGTCTCGAGAACGGTATTCGGATGCTCGAGGCCAGAAGCACAGAAGAGACAGATCTAGGAGTACCAGTCCTAGGAGACGAGATTATGGCCGGGATAGGCGAGAAACGCACCGGAATCGGGATAGAGATCGAGACCGGGACAGGGTTAGGAAGGATCGATACGATAGGCGGTAGTTATTTTTTCGCTGGTGCCTTCCTTCCCGCGGTTTCCCCGGGAGGCTGCATGTTGGTTCCCGAGGCATTGGGACTCGGGAGAATGGAATGTTGGAATATATGTCCTCTGTACTATAGAATCTAAGATTTATCTTATGGGGATACTTGACAGCTTACGGTACCTCATTATTGCAGCAATGTGCCGCGTGGGAACTTTAAAGTTTGCGGGAAGGGGAAAAACGTGCTGCCTAGCAGCATCCCCTGATTGCTTCCGCCAAGCGGTGGTACCTTGGTCGTTTGTCACGTACAAACGACCCGGAATTCTAGAATAATACGAAACAAATCGAGGGCTACAAAAATCTTTTTCCCTCAGAAAGTTTATTATTTGGCCACGTGGGCGTAAACTCGTGATAGATCCTATCTATAGACAAGCGGCTTCCATTAGCCTTCTAGAAGGAAGCGCCGTTGCCAAACGGTCCCATTCGTTATTCTCGAAGCAATCATAAAGCACGGACCGATAGAAGCTTCTTCTTTCCTTCGAATTCCAGAATAATGTCCACTTCCTTGCCGAACTCGTGGTAACGGTAATCTATTCATGCAAGATCCAAAACTTGCAGCAATCAGACGGCCATAAGGCTGTCTCCACATTTGTCCCCAAATCCGGGAATACCAGCTGCAGGATGAATAAAAAAAAAAAGGTGCTACAGGAATATCCATGTCCTGCGAATAATATCCTTCCAGAAGCTATTGAAGCTTCCACAACCTTATTTTCACTCCTTTGCACTATCCCACAACGCCAAATATCCAACAAATGGCTGGAAAGAATAACCGTCGCTCCGAATATCGCTTGCCATATCTCATTTTAATCTGATTAGAATTGTATTCAACCCTGCCGACACCCAAACTATCGTTTTTTCTTTGCAAAATCCACTAGTTTGTCAATAACTGTCTCGAAAGCCTTCTTGTCGCTCAGAGCAGTGTCTCGCATTTGTAGCCAGTAGGTCAATGTTTCACTTGTTTCCTTTGTGACATCTTCTAGTTTCTTCACATGTTCCTGTAACTCCTCGACGGTGAATCCTTTCAATTTGACATCACTCGTAGAGCACAGTATTCGAGCAGAAGGAATATCGACAAGCTTTGCAGGTGCATTTTTGTCTTTTCTCCTTTGCGATGTTGTTTGTCTGGACTTGTCGCCATCGCTGCGACCAGTATCTGATGATTTTCGTGCACTAGATGATGAAGGCAATACCAGCTTCTTCTGTTTTGTACCTGCGGGAAGTATCTCATCCAAGTCGACCGGGACTCCAAGAGATACGAGGAAGAGACGCCTTATACGTGACAGCTTCCAGTTCGGTGGTTGTAGAGGCGGCGGGGTGCAAAGTTGTGTCCATAATGATTGACTAGATTTTAAAGGATAGAGTTGTTAGCGGAGTACTCACGCAAGGAAGCTGGGTAGCAAATGTGTGTGTGTGTGTGTTATTTTACCTTCTCTCCGTAAGAAACGCACTATTAGTCGGTGGTAGGGGCTGCAAAGGAGACTGAGGAGGCCGGTCATCTTGGGGGTATAACGTCGATATTATATCATCGATTTGTGATTTTAGCTCATCTGTAGACAGCTTTGTGAAATCGGGTAACGACTATCAAAATATGGTGACCCAAAGGGGTCGACTCTGTCAGCAATACGCTGGTTTAACGAGAATATTGTAGAAGTTGAAGGCCCAAGGGTTGTAGGGGCCACAGAGGGTGTTGTGTGAACGTACTGGCCTCTGGGGTTCTTGATAGTAGGTAGGCGCCTCAGCAAAACTGGTCTCCGCCTGCGTCGGCTCTGCCTCATCAAAGTCTCCAAAATCGTCAAAGCCATCCCCGCCCTCCACTGTTTCTCCGAAGTCATCAAAATCATCATCAAATCCACCATCTTCCTCAGTCGGTTCAGGTACCGCGGCTGTTGACGAAAGTGGAGGGATTCCAAGATCACCTTCTGATGGCCCTGGGGCTGGTAATCCTGAGATAGACCCAGAGGGTGAAGCTTTGGGGTTCGGATGGCCATTAGTTAACGTTGTGTCCTCGTATTCTTCGAGGATGTCTGGCTGTGCGTCCATTGATCGCTTGGTGTAAGCTTCGGAGCCTTCAACGGTACCATATACCGGGTGGTCATCGTGAGTTTTGTCAACGACCTGCTCTCAATATTAGCCTGCTATTCCAGAGCTAAGTTTCGAATTGAAATTATACCAGTAATGGAACACTCGGTGTCTTTTGAGAGTCAGCGGTTCCGTCTTCCGGTATTCCACTATGGTGGACTCCAGTCTCCTCTGAAGACATGGTATCGGCAAGAGTCTCGAGCGGCGGTACCGGGAAGACAATTGGTGGTTTTTCTACATGCGGAGTATGGCTGCCGTCCGCGTCCTCGTCGTCCTCTTCCTGGAATCCGAGCGTCTGTAACGTTTGCGGGGGTGTAGGTAAGGTCTCCGGGCCGAATTGTTCTTCAAGCGAAGTTCTACTTCTCCCCTCAGTGGCGTCCGAAAAATGATCAACGCTGCCGTCGTCCGAGAAGTCAGATGTATCTGCGGTTTGGCCCCCTTGGGTGTCAGCATTCTTGGGTCAAGCAAGGTGGTGGTGGATAAGGATTGTTCTCTCCTGATCCGAGGAACCGGAAACGTACCGGTGTTACTTTCTCTGACGGAATGGTAAGGGGTATCTGGGGTGTTTGGTGTTTCTGCCAGAGAAGAAGCAGTGGATTGCTGTCGTCGATGTCGTGGAGGAGGTGTTGTAGACATCAAAAAGGGAAATTTGGAAAGCACAATAGCCCAAGGGGAGGTTATAAATGTACACGGGAATTGGTAGAATACGACTCAATTGATAAGCCTAAAATATGCCCAGGAGGTTGGATATAAGGTACATTAATGTATTATAGTTATATACCTAAGTACCTACTTATATGAGTATAAACGGTCACCCAATGTAAGCAACCATGTTAATTATTTTTCAAGTTGGTAAGCAATAAAATAAAATTGATGTCTACATGCCCCCATTCTGTGGAGCCTTTTTTTGGGGGTGGTGGTTTTCGGTTGGCTGGCTGGCTGGCTGGCTGGCTGGTTAGGCAGGATGGGCCCCTACCTGGCTGCTAAGTAAGTAAGTAGCTAACTGATTTACTTTAGCTGGCTGGCTTATCGAGCAGCAGCAGTGCCCAGACCAACCGAGCAATGCGGGAAACCAAGATCTCATGCGGGAAAAAGCAAGCAATCTAGATTTGGACAAGGAAAAATAAATTCAAGCCGAAAATTTAAACAGAAACGAAAATCAACTTCTCTATCAGCATCCTCTTTATCGTAACCCTCTCCTCCAACACTACTCGTTTAGTCGGGACGCCTGTTGGAACTCGATCGCTGCCTGTTAATTGATACATATTTCAACTTTATAGCCCGAGGAGGAGGAGCGATACCTCCAGAGTCCACCATGGCTTCCTCTTCCACATCCAACCTCTCCTCCTTCAAACCCGAAGACCCATCCACATACCCATTCAATATCCCCCCGTCCGCGGTCGCAAAAACCCACAAAGGCCTAATAACCCTCCCAATCCGTTTTGGAACCTCTGAAGCCGCCAAGGCCTCGCCGATATACCATTACACCTTTGTCAAACCCCACGACCCCGAGTACACACCGCTTATAAACGCCCATCCCAACATCAACGGTCGATCTTTATTCCTCAGCTCGATACCATTCGACTCCACCGCCCATCATTTTAGAGCATTGTTTACCGCAATTGGCGGAGGAAGGGTGGAAACCGTCATATTTAGCGATGAACCGCTGCCGCCCAGGCAGTACTCGTTCGAAGAGAACCAGTTGATCAAGAATAGGAAGAGAAAGAGGGGAGGTGCGGCTAGTATACCGCAGGCGACCGCCGAGACAGCTCCGTGGCCGGCTTTATGGAACAGAAAGCTACACGCTCCGGGCACAACGGCTGTGGTGGTATTCGTGGACCAGGCGGCGTGTGAGCTTTCGCTAAAGGCTGTGCAGGCCAACTCGACCGACAATCCAAGGGAGGACTACTTTTGGGGTAGCGGCATAGGGAAAGGAAATGATATCCCGGAGCTGGGGCTATCGCGTAAGCTAGAATTATATTAGACCTATACCAGGCGATATAGCTAATTTTTTTTCCGGGACAAAGGCTACGAAGATCATCTAGAGAGAATGTTTCCCGATCCAGATTTGCTGCAAAAATTCGTCGACGACTCGCTAGAAGCTTACGACGCGAGACTAAAAGCTGAAGAAGAAGAAAGACGGAGGAAAGCAAACGAACCGGACGAGGACGGATTTGTTACCGTTGTTCGTTCTACGAAACCACGCTTACCACCATCGGCGGAAGAAATTGCGGAACGGAAGAAGAAGGAGGATGAGAAGGCGAAGAAGGGGGTATATAAGGACTTTTACAGGTTTCAGCAGAGAGAGGTCAAGAAGGAACAGGCGCAAAAGCTTCTGTCCCAGTTTGAAGAGGCGAAGCGTAAAGTTAGGGAGCAGAAGCGACGGGGGAAGAGCTAGATTTCGTGGGAGATCTGCGATCGGAGTTGATTCCACTCTAGACTCGACTTGCTTGCACTGGTATATTCGAGTTTATCATATTTATACGTCAATATCTTCTATATGCTGTTGGCTGATAGCCATGAGAAAAGCTTCCATTGTACAATAAGGATACCCACTATGCGCTCTAATAAACTTGGATTTTACCCCGCAACCTGCAACTCTAAACCTCGATACCCCATTAGTTAAACATCCAAACATCAACAGCTCAACCCCCATCCAAGTCCCACGGCATCCTCGCCGAGATAATTACCGGGCCAGAAGCCGGCCCTGAACTTCCAGTAAGATCACTCGCAGTATCAAAATAATCCTCCAAAATCTCCATCAATTCTCTCCGATCCTGGTACCACCGGGGCAGATAGTCTAACTTGATCTCAACGTTCAGTTCCTCTAGAACTATCCTCGACAAGCTCTGATCCATGCAATTCCACTTCGGATAATGCTTTAGCGGCAGATCGCTTGAAATCCTTGCGCATTCGTGCGTATGCGTCACCGCCAAACGTTTCCTGTCTTCATCCTTCAACCTTGCTATCCTTACTAACTTTACAGTGAGATCCAAGGGATTTATTCTGTACGTTGCATGGAAGACTTTTCTGCTGGACCATTCGATGAAGAGGAAGAGGACCTCGACACTGGCGTACCAGTTTGTGTGATCCTTCGAGTGACTGAAGCGGAGCGGGTAGGGACGTTTGAGGACGCAGAGATCTATGGCTCGAATTTCGACAGAGGAGTCTTTAATGTATTTTTCCATTTCTTCTTTCGTTCGGCTGGAAAAATCGAGGTAGATGAACGGTGTGAATCCTTTGCATTCGTTCTTGATGTAGCGAAAGTGCTGCGTTCCCTAGTTTATACTGTCATGTCAACTATTCTGCTGGGAAGCTCGAGGGGGGCATATATGGAGCGAGAAAAAGGCTTACTCTTGGTATCACCCTCCTTTCATATGGGAACCAAAACAGCATCCCACTCTTTAAGAATACCTTAACATGGATGTCCTCCTGCCTTCCAATCCCGCATCCGCAGAAACAGACAAAGGCTTCCAGGTCTTTTAAGACCTCCAAGCTCCCAACAATGTCACCGTACCTCAGCTCAAATACTCGGTTCTCAAGACCGGTAGAATTGCACCATATCACCACTTGGACTAACTCGTCGCGTTGAATATCCCACACACTGTGGATACGCATTAGATCCAAGTCAAATATTGTGCGACTGGAGGTCATAGAGGGTTGAGAGGAGGAAGGCACACGAGGCGTAAGGAGTTGGGATTCGGTATCAATATCCCAATGGACTATGCTTGCGGGGTTGGTGGGGTACGGCGGCTCCGGAGGGGCATAATGCCATGGGTCAAAAGGGTTGTAACGGACTTGACGGAGAAATGTGATCACCGT
>LDUD01000034.1:270464-283090 GCA_012184295.1 Dactylella cylindrospora
TCCTAGAATCTTTCCAAGCGAAACAATTCTTAGCAATTGGGCGTCGCAAATGTTTTCCATTGAGGGGAGAGAAGCCGCACGATATAGTTTCTCATAGATCCAGCCTGCGTCACCTGGTCCTGTCTACTGAAATTCAGCACGAACTGTTGGCGCAGCTTCTTCGGTTTTGATAATAGCTCCGTTGGGTCTTTGGGTGTTGCGACTTCCATTGACCGTTCCAGCAATGAGACGCTTCGCGCGGGGTAAAAATGATTCAACGTTAAGTGATATATTTCTTCGAGGGGTTCATCCACATCCATCTCATCTTCGTCATCTTGCGGTTCTCCGGCTTGCCTCTTGGGCTGGAAGAGGTCTTTGGAAGGCGAGATATCCATTGGGTCGCGACATGCTACTCGAACGTGTCAACGAGGGTATTTTATTTATCCGACCGGAGGGTATGAAGATTCGCCTCGATATGGAGAAGTGCAGGATGAAGTACGGGTGGAACTGAAGCTGGAGCTAAAGCTGGGGTACTTGATAGAAGAAGTATAGGGCGCATGTCAGGGGTGCATTCAAGTCGCGAATATGCAACAGGGATCAAGCGGGGCCCGAAGGAACACATTATCACACATGCTCAACGCATGGTCATTTTCAACATTTCAAGCGTACAAATTGACTGGTTTTTCTGAGTACAACTGCAGAGCCACCCAAACAGATCAAGTGAACGGGTTAGTGATATCGATGGAGTATCCCCATGCTACAGCTAACACATGTTTGGCATGCCAATTCACCTAATTCAGTGGAACCTCGATTGTCATAACATCAACGCCGTTTTGAATATCCGTTTTGCTTTCAACCACGTTAGCAATGTATGTGAAAAACGAAGATTTGTTCAAATAGGACCTTACCTTGGCATGCTGTTCACTTTCATGAGTTCTGCGCATTGCATAACCTAGAATTGTGGATTCCTTAGCGGTTTGTCTATATTGATTCCCTACATGTTAGAGCTTACCAGCGGATCTCTCTGCATTGAAGCAACAGCGACGACTGTGTCCCCTTGCGTATAATAGCTGCCATCCTAGGTGTCAGTTTATTGTCGCTTTAGTCGGATCCACGATAAAAGAGCCATCACTTACGCAATGAACTTGTTTTCCTCTAAGTTTCCATGGATAACGATATCATCGTAGCCTGCGATAGTATTGCCGCAATATCGTAACTGAATACCTAGGGCGCTCCAGAAAACGGGTGTGAAAAAGCCAGCAGTCTTCCCAGTAGCGATATGCTCTGCGGAAATAATTTTAGTTTAGGGAGACTAAGTAGGCAATGTGAGGGCTCGCCTTACTCGCAGCGCTACGCCCTGCATTTTGTGCAACATTCCAGTGCTCAATTCGGACGTAAGTATCTGGTTTGCTCCCAGGTCCTTTATATGGGTAGGTCGCAATATCGCCAATAGCATACGCATCCCTGACACCGACAATTTGAAAGTTTTCATCAACGCGCAAGGAGCCGTCCTTTTCCAGAAGAGATTTATCGAGGTATTCGGTTGCAGGAGCAACCCCAACTCCTAGAATAACCGCATCGGCCTCAAACACGGTCCCGTCTTTTAGTTTCACAGATCCAACAACCGAAGGATCGGTTTCTAAGTAGCATTGTTTTGTTAGGAAAGCGAAAAAAAATCGACAAAGAGGAGCTGGGGCCATTCGCAGTATCTTACCAGATGGCTCTGCAGCTTCTACCGCTGCTTTCATATAGAATTTGACGCCTTTCTTCTCTAGGATGGATTGGAATGAGGCGCCAACTTCCTTGCCCATGACCCGCTCCCTAAACGAGACTTCAGTGTTTCTTGCCCGTAGAATAACTGGAACAACATGAAATATTGGATGACATACATCGGAGCTTCCTCCATACCGATCACCTATGTACCTCGTTAGCACCGTAACTATCTAATTTAAGTATTTACGGGACTTACGGTAATATCATGTTTCTTCCCAACAAGAAAGTTCGCAACCTCCATTCCAATGAATGAACTTCCCACGATTACAATCTTCTTGCCTCCTTCCAAACCGACGGTTCCAACAATGCTCTTTGTGGTCTCGATTGTTCTGATAACAAAAATATTCCCAAGGTCCTTGAAGCCTTCTAGAGGCAGCTTCCTGGGGGTACCGCCAGTTGCAAGTATTATCTTGTTGTATTTGTAAACTGCACCATCCTCTGTGGTTACTGAGTGCCCATCGAAATCAACCGACGCTACTACAGTAGATGTGTGCAGCTCAGCATCAATACTTTTCAAGAAGTCGGTATCACGCAAAGCAATTTTTCCGGAATCCGTAATGAGCGCTTTGCTGAGTTTAGTTCTATCGATTGGTGGGTAAGATTCCTTTGACAGAACGACTATCTTTCCCGAGTAGCCATCCTGACGCAACCCTTCAATAGCACCGATGGCACCGGAACCTCCTCCAACAATAAGAAGGGTCTCATCGGATACAGCTTTCGAGCAAGCAAAACTTGGGGTTCGACCATTATGTTTGATTTGAGACTCTTCAGCCTCAATAGTTAAATCATCCCCAATGATACTAACAGGGAAAGCACTGAGGGCATCAAGGCCAGGAGCATCCTCAATATCACCGGTTATCACATTGTAGCAACTTCCGTGCCTGGAATCTTGATTATCAGTGGGGGAATGACAGCTGGGTAATGAGAAAAGTTTCATACCAAGGACATGTGATCCTTCCTGAGGCCGTTAGAGTTCCCTTGATGAGTGGAGCGCCATAGTGACTGTTACAACATAGATAGCATAAGTATTTATACAAAAAAAGGTAACTGCCGAATAGGCAGAAAGTTTGAAAATTGACATACGTGCACTTTGGACTGGTGGCGGTGAGTTTTCCCCCAACTTGGACCAACAGTAGTTTCCCCTCATCGATGCCTTCAACTGTAACTTCTTTTTTGAAGCCCGGCTTCAATTCAGATTTGTCAACACCGAGAAGCTTAAATTGTGTCATTTTGGGTAGGGCAACACTGAAGAAACGAGGGGTTTTATGTGCGGGCAGCGGCTTATTTGTCACAATTGGGTGGAAAGTTATAGATGATGGGGTTTTATTGAGAGTACAAGGCCGTCGAAATGTTCTCGGGAATGAGAGTAATTTCGCTATCATGCGCTGCGATATGATATCGGTTCTAGTAGATGTAGATTACAAGAAGTGCATGCATATAATTATTTGCGGTATGTAGAGGAGCGGGGAGAATAGAGCGGAGGAGAAAAATGCGGGCGATATTATATCACTAGAGTTATTAAGACCGATACAGTCTAAATGGCCTCAAACTTTACCTCAATTAGCCATAAAATAAGCTGCTTGAACATTGACAGGAGCACCTAGCACCCACTGGGGGGCTTAATTTTGCTTATATAACCATTTAGATTCAATGCACGATGCTGACAATTTCAAGGTAGGAGAAGACAGCTCTGGGAAGGATCGCATGCATGAGGAGCCTTCAAGAGGAGTTGAGAACCCCACCGCGGGATAATCTCATCATACAACATGTAGCTCTTAATCTTGAACCCAATTGCATGTTCACGCTGTGTCGTCATGTTGGCTGTCTGTGCGACTCGGAGTGGGTGGGTGGTGCCGGCCAATCAACCGTTAGCCGAATGTCAGCTCTGTGCGAGCTAGCTGGCCGGTAGGCACAGGACAACGAACGGGCCACCACAAACGGATCGATCGAACATGGAACATGCAGTAGTGCCTTTTTTGCAATATCCTTTCTGACAGAGGGGGGTCGTGTCCCCAAGAGTTTACTTCTAGCTCGGTGCATGCATGCAGACTAGTTTGGTCTGGTCTAGGCAGGGCTGGGTACGGGCTTGGTGCTCAACCCGAATCTGGCCAGACCACGGAAACTATCTTTCTTTACCGAGCAAGCAGCAAGTTAAAACAGTCATTCTCTAACGAAATACGCGGCTGCAATAATTCAATACAGAATCCATTGCAATAGAATTATCCTAATGTCGCAGCTTCTTTAGTAATCCTCAGGGTATTTTTAATCAGCACCTGCTAGATATTTGATATCCCTTGCATGTATGCACAGGAAAAGGGTTCATGGCCGAACTGGCCAATAGTTGCTCCTATCTGCAAAACACCAGCGAAACCCTATCGATGGTGATTGCGTTGCCTGTCTTCACCTCTGCAGGTATATCGACGTTGAAGAGAGTGCGCGGTAGGATCTAGGAGGTTGAATGGTGCAAGATCGAACGCCCTTTGTATCAGCCTTCTATCTGTCCCGCCTCATGCCTACGTAACCCCATATAAGCAAGGCAATATGGAGACTGAAGCGATGGCGGTAGCGACATGATAGCCAGACAGCCACAGTCTCTTTCTGCCCTGCGATGGTCGCCTAGATGCAAGAGGAATAGAGACTTAGAAGGGAAGGGGGTATTCTCAGTCATGTCACTTGAGGGATTGCCCTATCTTGCAAAACAATTGGCTAGTCGCTAGTCGGAGCCGGGAAGAAGGGCTCCATCGTACTGAATAATAAGATTATCCTGTTACTATAAACGTACAAAGGGCATGCTCTTTCTTTTTTGTTATTTCTTTTCTTCTGGATGATGCCGTGGTGGATGGGCCGCTGCTATTACACCTTCACCTTTTTAAATTGGACGCGACAGCATTGCGGCAGTGTCACCCTTTGCTTCATTTTTTCATTCCGCCCCGGTCCCTTCAGCTGTTGACCATGCCAACTTTACCCGACCATGCCACTAATTTCCGTGCTTACTAAATAAAAACAAACTGGAGACTCTTCTCAAGAAAAAAAAAAAAAAAGAAGAAGAAGAAGAAGAAGAAGCAAAAGAAAAAGAAAAGTAGAGAAAAGAAAGAACGGAAGAAAAGTGGGTACATTTATCAGAGGATAACGAGGAACTGGTCGCATTGCAGATATATTCACCAACCCAGCTCCTTAATGAATTCCACAAGGGAAATGTAAAAGGTAATATGGGCGGCATTATTGTGGCAAGGCAGGACGACGGTATACGGAACGTTGGAATAAACCGCCCAAAAGAAAAGGGACCCGGTTGATGGATGTTTCACGGAATCCCGTTTGAACAGCCTTGTCTGGAGATGCCTTGCCGCTGTCATGCATGTAGGCAGGCAGGAATCCCACTACTACTACCACAAGTATTACTTCAAAACCCACCTATGCACATACGTCGAAGCAAAGTGGAAGGCTTAACGTTTATGATTTAAATGGTTGCGACAGCTGTCAAAAGACGTCCAATACGAGTACCTGAAACTCTCAGTTTTGGATGGAGAAGCATCTCGATTATCTGCTAAGCTATATTGGCGTGGCCCGAGAGGTGTTAGTTCTGAAAATAAACCCGCCCCCCGCCTGTCTAATCCTCATACTCACTCACCTACCCAGCTTAGTGCGGTGATACCCATCTTGATATTCCATTTTTAGAGAGGTTGATTTCGTCAGAAGCTCGCCGGCCGTAACTCGCTCACACTCTTTCTCGTTCTGAATTGGGGTGTTTGTGTTCTGCCTTGGCAGCGCTCGCCCTCATCCCGCCAACCTCACTCGCTCCGGAACTAGGCCCACAAACCCCAGTCACCACCACCACCAACATTGTGGTCTTATAAAACTTATCTCTCTCCCCGGACCCCGTTTCCAACCGCTATCCGCCCTCAATCGCCCGCTATTACTCGTATACCCTTCAATCGGAACAATCGGTACCTACCCTCCACGTTGGATCCAGCCCGACTCTCATCCTTCTCGCAAACCTGCGCTTCTAGCGACAGACAATGTCGCTGTGCATTCATCTGGATAAACCAGCAGGACATGCCTACACGAATCTTGACATCTTATCAGGCCATGTATCCTTAGATTTGGCCAGCGATGAGACGATATCCTCAATCGTCGTCAAGCTAGAAGGTTTGGTGCGTACGAGGCTGAAGGAGCCTAAGAAACACGACGAGGACAAAGAGAGTAGGAGATGGGAAACAGAATTGCACAAGGTTGGTATGCAGTCGCACTGTGATTTCTTCATTACCTTGGACCCACATCGAGTCCGATATATAGGAGCATATCGATTGACCTTAGTCCTTTAATTTTAGGTCTTGTACCTTACGACTACCGTGTTTCCAGCGCCCGAGGTCCAGAAGCAGTCAACCACGACCAACGGATTCAAGTTGAAGGCTGGCCAATACACATACCCATTTCAATTTAGGATACCCATAAACAACGTCTGTATACCTCAAACCGGTATCCTTAAAACCCTGAGCGATCTAGGCCAAGGATTCGATCCGGTCAAAGAGACCCAGAAGCAGGCCCACCATGTTAAGACTACCCTCCCGCCGTCGCTCAGCGGTATACCCAACGATATGGCTTGGTGTCGGTATTTCGTCAAGGTGACATTGAATAGACCTCAGTTTTATCGTACAAACACGAGGAAATTGGAGCTATTTGTCCTATTACCTATAGAGCCGCCTAGGCCGGCTCGCACATCAAGGGAGACATTTGCCAAAAGAGAGCATGTTCTGAACTATCAGCACTCTCAACCCAAGAAGAAGCGAGGACTCTTTGGCTCGTGGAGGGGTGGGCCGGATGTTCCGCCTTCTCCCGTCAACCAGTCACGCTTCTTTGTTGAAGCCCGCCTGCCTTCGCCACCCATAATAACACCCAACGAACCGTGAGTTTCCGTGTGTTAACTTTCGAGAAAGACCTCTTACTGATATTGAACGGGCTAGTCTCCCCCTGCGAATATTATTTACCAAACTGGTGCCTTTTACTGCTCCTATGATACTTCGCTCGCTACAAATACGTCTTATAAGTACAACACACATTCGCGTCAACGACATCAAGCATGACCTCGTACTGTCGAGTCACGCCCATAGTAGCTTGGCAATGGCAGTGCCGGTTGGGACGCCGCAGTCCCCGGTTGGCGAAGAACTAGAGGCGGACAACTCTGGCTGGAAGCACTGGTCGCTACCTAGTTCGGTGCAGCCGAGTTTTGTCACTTGCACTATTCGACGAAAGTATGATTTGGAAATCTCAATAGGTGTGAGCCTAGGCATGCAGCCACAATACGAGGTAGTCCCATCTCAAAACCTCAAGTACCCTTTTTTACGGTTTTATTGACAAATATTCTTTAGGTCGTAAGCTTAATAATGCCAGTTGAGGTCTTCTCGGGCATTCGACCTCCACCGCAACTTCAACTTCTCGGCTCTCAGCGCCGGAAGCCATCTAATCCGATTCCACCACCCAAAGACAAGCCTGCACAAGTGGTTACATCAGCGGCGTCAACCACCAACGCTCCTATGGTATCACCGGTCTCTCCAGTCTCCCCTGTATCACCACCGACACCTTCCGCTCCCACACACTCACCCACTTCGAAGCTGCCCCGTTTGCAGACCAATACCAACCCCGCACCATCTCCTGAGGTGGAATATCCATTCAGTCCAATCCAGGTCGTCGATGGTACACCGCCCGGGACATTCCCGGCCGCTGGGTCACCGGCAAGCGGCCTTGGTGACCTTCCTCCCACCTATGATGAGGCGACAGCAGTCAATGTCGGTCCAGTAAGTGGACCGAGACGAGAATACCAACTGGAGCCGGATTATTTTAATAGACCGGCCGAAATGGAGAATCAGTTAACAGGGAAGAGCTAGGCGCTTCATTTCTATGGTGTAATACGTCGGCGTTTTTGTTGTTTGTTTGTTCATATGTATAATGTTCCATTTTCTTTTCTCCTCTTTTTCTTTTTTTCTCTCTACACGGCTGGCTTGGAGGCTTATGTGCATGGCGTCCTTTTTTTCAATACTTTTTCCGTACGCTTTTTGTAGTTTGGCATACATATTTGAGTTCTATGGCATTCATTCAATGGCGTCCTGTCTTATTCGCTGTTCTCTTACCAAACTCATATCTATATTGTAATACCATTGAGATCCGGTGCCATTAAACGAAAATTTTTTGTTTACGCTTTTATTTGCAAACCCTTGAGTTTACTTCTGATATTCTTATACTTCGGATCCAAAAGAGCTTAATGGATGAATCAATACTTGTAATGGGAACCCCTACATCACTAAATCACAATAGGACAATAGAAGGGCATAACACTCTAACATTTCATATTTTCCGATATAAAATGCGGATAAGGGTATCGTGATGAGAAAATAAATACAGGCAGACAAAAACACCTTATAACGCCAAGCCCGTGAAAAATACTTTGACACTGAATAGGAGGTAAGGAAAAGCAGAAAGTCCGAACTAACGACACCCTCATTTATGCCCTCTCCTCCTTGGGGCGGCATCTATGAATCTTGCGCGCTTGATGATTTGAGGGCTTGACGGGATCGGATCCATGAGAGATCGTTTCTTCTATATGGCGTTTCAGTGAGAAACTCTTCATTTTAGAAAGAAAGGGATGCAACTTACGTTATAAAGGGCTGGCTTGATGGGCGAGAACATTTCCATAGACTTCTCATCATCGTCAACCGGGACAAGGTCGACCGAATCGTCCTCTTGGGCGAACGGTGCTGGTTCCTCTTCAACTATAGACTCGTCGTAGGCTCCTTCAACCTCCTGAAGTTCTTCTTCTAGTTCCCCTTCAACATATTCCTGCTCTTCCTCCCCTTCTTCGTCGTATTCCTCAGGGACATCCGGGTAAACGACGTCCTCCCCACTCTGGACATCTTCCTCCACCGATTCAATGTCTTGCTCTTCTTGCTCGTCTTCTGCTACCTGAAATCTCGGCTTCTGTATAGCACCCTTCTCATATGCTTGCCTCTGCCAAAGATCCACATTTTCAGTTTCCTCAGGTGTAACATCGTTTGACGAAATCACCTCTGGCCCTTCCGTTTGGATATTAACATCCAACTCCTCCAAGACCATCTTTCGTTCCTTCTCCACAACATTCTCCAGAGCTCTGACCTTCTTTGAATTTGCGACATCCGGCTTCTTGTTCACTAGATCCACGAGTGCGATAGCATTCTTCCATGCCTCGAGGGTACCCTGCAGCTGAGATTTCAATCTCTCGATCTCCCTATCCCTCATATCTAGATCCTCAACCGGTACATAGTTGGGTTGATTCAACATATCCTTCAAATGCTCCAAAACCTCATCGACTTGATTTGATAGTGTTGTATGGGAAATATCACTAGCAATGACATTCCTATCCCCTTCTTCCAATTCGGCTTCCTGATCCACCTCTGTGTCCATACCAGATATGGCCTTCAAAGTTGTAACCGTTGATTTTATCATCGATACCAACGTATCATTCTCATCAGCCAGGCTTTGCGAGAGCGTTGTCAGGAATGCAGTAGTATCATCGATTAGTCCCTGATCGTTGCCAGTGACAACAGCGACCTCGCCAGTAACGGAGCCCCCTAGATGAGCTGTAGACGCCGATCCCGATAATGTGACACCGGGAAACGCCATTGGCTGCTTATTGCCCCTACCACCTCTGGTCTTCTCCAACAGTCTCTCCTTCATTTTCGATATCTGATGGTCTCGTTTCCGAATATCATTGGCGCATTGCGTCCGCACCTGCTGAACCATCACCTTTAACCGCGAGGTCTCATCTTTGAGGGCTTTGGCGGTGACTTCGGCCGAGCGAACATTCGCATTGAGTACTCTTTCTTGGCCTTGCAGGGTTGCGCAGCGGCGTTCGAGTTCTTCGCAGCGGGATTTGTATCGTTCCTATTTGTTGACGAGGGTGTTAGATGTACTGTTTGCGGTACCGATGAGACCGGAATGGGAAAACATACGGCTGTGGCATTTGCTTTTGCTTCGGCCTCTTTGAGGGCTTTCATACCCATTGCCAGGGTCTCCTTTTGTTCTCCATCCCTCTATTTCCACAGTTCCCAGGTTAGTATAGGTATCTAGGTGCACAAACGGAATATATTAAGACATGTAGAAATAAACATACATCCCGCCGTCTAACAAGATCATGGACCAGATTTATTATTCGCGTGGGCGTGACATCATCTTCCATGGGATTGTCAAAAGCAATCTTGTGCCCTCCTTTTAACAAACCTCTGGCCGCCAGGAGGTTGTTTAGGTATTTTGACGCGCTGGAAATATCTTTATCCATTGTCGCCTTGGGCCAGTATACCGATTTTCCAATTGCTTTAAAGCTATAGGTATTGAACAGCAACGTTGCTTCGAAATTCCACCTGTCGTAACTGTTATCGTCGAATGTTATTAGTGTCGAAGGTTGGATGCAAATGGATTATAGGGCAGCAGGAAGAGTGGATGTTGTCTGCGCGTTGTGTTGTTGAGTGTAAACAAAGAACCCGGTTCGTTATAGCTGATTTACCCCGGGAACCGACTCCTCGAGCCTCCCGAACTCACCCTGTCAATCTGGTATCCGGGGCAAGCGGCCGAACACGGGACTATCAACAGGGAGGAAGGCCTGACCTCCTTCACAGATATGGGACAGCTAACAACGTCATTTAGCATTCCAATAATAATATTGCAACACTTGCATGCAGCCCGGTTTGTATACACGTAGTCGACTTGATATCAGAAATCACGAAATCAGAATTGAAGCACTACACCCAAACAGCATCTACGAAGCATGCATAAGAATCGCAAGTTATAGCCAAGTGCTTTTTAACGAAGACCTGGGGCCCATCCGTGATCCCTTCATCACGTGTCCTACAACGCAATGGCGCCGAGGTGCCGACTCCTAGGTTTAGGCCATGCACGTCTCTTTCGACAGGGCCTTGGTCGATCGTTCCATACAAGTCGGCACCTGTTGTATGACCCACGAATAGCGGACCTTGGGAGAGTGATCGAGGATGAATTTATGCATTTGAAGGAACATTACCGTTAGATCTCTAGCTACCTAACCTAATTATTCGACCAGAATACTCAAATAATCATGCAGGCACACCCAAAAATCCTATTGTCCTCAGCCATGGCCTTTTTGGTACGCTTCCCGAAATATTAAGGCTACAGAAATCCCAGTACGAACTAGTGCTTATCAAAATATATATTAGGGTTTGACACGTTGCAGCTCGTACCCTGGACATTTATACCCCCAGTAAAATATTGGAGAGGGATAAATGAGGCATTGCAGCTGAATGGCTGTAAAGTCATAGTTACTGCTGGTATTTCGAAATATTTCTATATCTATCTGGCTTGCTGAAAGATGTATTCTTCTAACAAGATACATGGCCGTACGATGGGCTCACAGTCCCTCCATCCGCATCTATCGAAAAACGAGCTGAAGCACTTATGCGGAGCATTGAGCAGAGAGCCGGTGGTCAATCTGTTAATATTGTCGGGTGAGCCTGATTCCGGTTACCTTGGAGGTGTGCCCCGATAGTGAAGTGCTGATTGGACTAACGCTCTTGCAAGTATAGACATAGCATGGTAAGATTCTCCAAACCGTTTCCCGTATTCAGCATTATAACTAACGTTCTCAAATTCAGGGGTGAGTAAACCATTTTTTTTTAGTATTTTAGACTCGAAGTTTCGTGCCCGTCCAGAGCTCTAACTGGATTATCGGACTAAAGAGGAATCGACGCAAGATACATGATATCTCGATTAAAACCTACGGGTTTCACGGTTCTAAGTCTCACGACCGTCAGTTCTCCTCACCATGGTATGAGCACGTATTATCGTTAATTTTAATTCTTGAATCTGTGTTAACAAAGTTCTACCACACAAGGATCACCATTCGCGGACTATATCATCAAATTTATTGGAGGTACGCTGCAATATTCGATACCCCCCGTTTACAGATTTTCGATTTTAACACAGCCTCATAGAGAAGCGCCTTCCTAGGATATACCACATTCTAGAAAAGATGGGCCTCGAAACAGGGTATGAGTCACCACGAATCAAGCAAGCATGTCCAAGACCTACTAAACTCCTCAATCCCAATACAGCGCCTTTGAACAATTAACGACGGAATACATGCAAAATCACTTCAACCCAAACACCCCGGACGTGGAAGGCGTGAGGTACTTTAGCTATGGAGCTCTGACATATCCGCCTCTTTTTTCACCGTTCCGCACGTCACATAGGGTAATCCGTAGCGTAGAGGGGGATAATGATGGACTTGTTTCTGTCAAGTCAGCATGGCATGGTAGGCTCCAATGATCCGGGATCTTTAGGTTTATTAGATCTAAACAAAAGGAATGCCGCAGGTACATATAAAGGCACTTTGATTGGCCCCTCGCATTTAGATATTATAAACTGGACAAACAGACTCAAGTGGATTATCAGAGGACTGCTTGGCCAGAAGAACAAGTAAGTAGTCCGAGGCGCAAATCAGCTTTCTCTCCGACAGATGACCCCTGTGTGCGCATACGCTAAAACGTTTGGATCTGGGCTACAGGTTTAATGCCATCGCCTTTTATCTTGCACTTTCAGGTATGACGTCCCACCGTGACGAATATTGCCCTAGGATTTACGTAAAACCGGTGATTAACGGTCTGGGGTGCAAACAGACATGCTCGCTTCGGAAGGGTTATGATCCTTATTAGATCCTCACGTCTACAATATCTACGACTTTTAGAAACTGAATTTTTCAAAAGCAAAACTAAAGGATTGTATTTTACTCTATTCTAAACGAAAGCATGTGCGTTGAATAAAGGAACGGAGTAGAAGACAATAGAAAGAGGGGACTGGTATATAGATGTAGGGAAAAA
>LDUD01000034.1:283116-300059 GCA_012184295.1 Dactylella cylindrospora
AAAAACGGTCTCCACCTTAAAAACCATAACGCCGAACAGTCTTGTGCAAGAACGCGAAGAAGACACGAAAGACCAAAGCTAAGTTCTTTAAGGGTGAAGGACAGAATTTAAAATGGCTCTCAAGGAAACCGGTGTATCTTGTTTTAAAAATGGAAAAAAAACAAAAGAAGCATCTATAGCAAAAGGACAAAGATTACTAAGCGGAGTGTGGGTGGTAAGGCTGAGGCTGCAGGCTAGAGAAAACGCCAGATAACGCCGTATTACGCCGTGAACGATGCACGATATCGAAATCGATTCGATAAGGTTTTGCGGGGTATCATTTGAGGGAAAAAAGAAAAGAAAGAAGGAAAGGAGGTTTTCAAAATCAAAAAAGTTAGAGAACCGTTTATTAGATAGAATATCAGACCGAGTCGCGAAAGCGGAGAAAGACCTGAAGGAGAGAATTAGATTTTGCTGCAACAAGAACCAAAGGACGGCGCACCCATAAATGCCTGAAAAGTCGAACATACCAAATGTGTAAAATCGAAACGCCGTTTCAAAATGCCAAATATTCAAAATAAAGGAACCAAAAAAGCCAAATGCCTTCCACTAAAACAAGATTCTAAAAGCAAAAAGCCAAAATAGAAGCGTGAGAAAAGAAAAAAAACATCCAAGAGCTCCAGTGGTATCAGGCATTGCCTCATCCGCGGAGGGAGAGAGCTCGAAAGGCTGAAAGGGTTATCAGCAAATAGAAAAAAGGACCCCCCCAACACGGTAGTTTCCCAGCAGGCTGGCAGCTGTCGCTGACCCAGCTCTGCCGCTATTTACGTGGCTTTCGGGTGTTGTGCTTTCTTCGCCGTTACACAGAGCACCCCGGATCCTTCATCACAAATCTTGCTCTCAACCCAGCCCTCCGCGTCAGCAAAGGGAGTGATTAGACTCCACGCGCTATAGTATCGACCTCCTAGCTCTCTTCCATTTTTATTTTCTCAAAAGGATATATTTTTTTGTGGATTTTTTTTCTGCAGATTTTATCGATTTGTTTCTGAGAGAAAAAGTGCGTGGTGTGTGGTTTGATAACGTGGGGGGTTAAGCTCGATCAGAGGTATGGCATGGAGCCACTAGTAACGGTGTCGGTTAGATCTTAAGAAACTTGTTGGAGAGCTAAATTCAGTAAGAAGTGTCATACCCTCCGGTGAGAGTCTGAGGTTCGTCTCCATCCCATTCGGGGATGTATGGCTTCGGAGCCTGACGACCGAGGCCGCCGGCTGGGAGAACTTCGTAGGTGATGGAAAACATTGTGATAAGCTGTGTAAGTTGTTCGGTATTTATCAAGGTAGGTATTTTTTTCGGTATGCGGTGGGAGGATGTTATGGTTCTAGGACTGCGTGTGTAGCGGTTCTCTTTATTAAAATGATTGAAGGAGTAGAAAGATGGAGAACAATTGAAAAGATTCCGGGAAGGGGGGGAAACAAGTCCGACGAGGCCTTCTTATATATTCACCGTGCAGTTGAAGTGTGAATCATATCAGAGCAGGCTTTGGACGGGACTCTACTTTCTTCCTCGTCTTTACGCATTTTCGGAGTAACACGCAAGTTATCGTTCTGCGTCAACCTGCAGGCATCCTAGCCCAACGTCCTAAGTAAGGATCGTTACTTAGTTATTATTACCACATGCACGACCACCACCCATCCAAAAAATATGGTAAACCCGCCCAATAAACGGGTTTTTTTCGTTAATTTGCTGATTGCGAGGCGGAACCTTCAGGCTGTTTTGGCATACATGGAACAGAATGGACAACCAACAAGCCGCAGTTACACTAAACGACTCTGTCTAGCGAACGAGAGAGTGTGACACACAGCTCTGATTTCCCTCGTCCCGTGTGCCTGCAGTTCACGCTAAACAAGGAATATATTGGTCGCTGAAGGAGACAAGAATTTGAGAAAACGAGTCCTCGCCACTTTGCAAAATATTGAAACAACGTATAGAATCGATGAATGAAGAAGGCTATACAATTCCGCTCATGTACGCCTGATGTTGGTCAAGGTTAAACACGAATATCCTTCGCTAGTCGATTTTTTATTTATTTTTTTTTTTTTCGTGTATTTACGATTCTGACAGGGTGAGATACTAAAATATCAAAATTCAGAAAAAAAGAGTTGGGGGTGGGGCCGTTGAAGGCCCTGTCACACTTCTCGTGCATATTCCGGCCCAACGAATAGGATCCAGTTTCGTGGGTGTGACTAACATGCAGGTCGAGAAGGCCCCAACTTTCAGGATTCGATCTTAAAGGGTGGGAGAATAATTGAAAAAAAAACACGCAAGCCTGCTTTATTTCGAGACAGTCGCGGAGAAAAATAGACCCAGGTGAAAAGGCTGTATCATCTGTATTGTGGGGAACATTGACGGGAGGCAGGGAAGCATGGTGGCCTTCGCGAATTAAGATAAGTTGCGATAAAGAGTCACTTGATCGAATCCCGAGCTCACACGTCCCACACTTTCCCATTCTACTATTTTTTTTTTTTCCCTATAGGCTTTTACACAAACGGGATAAGCATCCTGCAGCTTACATGGCGACATAAACCGACCGATCTAGAATAATAACTCAAGTGGCTATCGCGTTATTCGCTGCTTTATTTACAAAACGGATAAACAGCCCTCCGCAGTTGATATAATTAGACAAGAGCTGACCCGGGAACCGGACCAGGTAAATGTTGATACATCACTCAAACTTTAAGAAACTCAACAACATCAATGCAAGACGAGCGTCATCTAATCCGCCTTTACCGCGCTATATTGAATTCGAATTAGCATACACATTTGGATCTGGTTCGAAGATATCACCACTTACCCATAAATCCTTCTGACAAACGTGTATGCAGCCAGAAAGCCAACTGTGCCCCCAAGGACTCCGTATACCGCACAACCAAGTAAGGAGTAACCAAAGAATAGAAGGCTGTTGACAAAGCCTTGAATGTGTAGTTTCGTATAATAGTACCATATGGTGTAAACGAATATGTAAACCGACGATGATGCACCCACTCGGAATGAATGCCACCACCAATGATAATTCTAGCAGTAGATAAACGTTAGTAGGAAGGACCCGTCGGTTGATTAATTATAGACACCTCACCTCTGCACACAATTGGAAATATGTTACCACCACCGTGATCTCGACAATGGTGACAAGTAGAATCACGATAATCAAAGCCAAGAATCCATACGTGTAATAATGGCCACTCTTATCCTGCCACATGCTCTTAAAGACGAAGAGCAATTCGATAAAGATAACTGCGAATGGAACAATTCCTCCAAGAACGATCGTGGGTGCTAATTTGAGGTACCATGGCTGCAGGGGAAGCTGACGCGGTATCTGAGTGGTCTTTGTCGGTTGATCGTATGGTGCCCGCCGGAATCCGATCCAGGTACCAAGGAGGACCAGGGGGACCGATATGAGCAGCCACATACATATCAGGGCAACCAAAGTGAAGAAAGGTATAGCGCTTGATGATGCTTGCGCCCACACAAAAAAGTTTAAGATGAAGATAATCATGAATATTGACCCCGGGACAACAACCGATGTCTGTAGGCTGATTAGTCACCATTCAAAGTCTCAATAGATAGCTCGCATGACTCACCAGGATAGCATTTTTAACCCAGTTCTCACCTCCGAACGTTTTATAGATTCTACCAGAGAAGAATCCAGAAAACACCCCTGCAAAAACGAAGAGGAAAAGCCCAAAGCTGACAAAACCGCCGCGATAACTAGGATTAAGGATTCCAAGCAATGCGAGAAGCAGAACCGAGAACATGGTGACTAAGAGTTGGACGCCGCTGCCCACCAAAGGTGCCATTAATCCGCCGTATATTGGAGGGCGGAATACATCCCCGTGAACAAGTTTCCAGCCAGTCGTATCTTCCATGAGCTCTTCATCGTCCGCCCCGGTAGCTGCGTCATCATCTCCTGTCGGTATTTTCTTGAGTTTCCTTCCTTCTTCGCTTCCTGCCTTTGCATTGTAGCTTTGGATGTCCCTGCTGAGGGTTCGTAGAAGCACGACACCCACCATGCCGCTGAGCAAAAAAGCGATAACCAGGGAGTTGATGATCGCTAGAATGTGGATATTGGACGATTGATCTTGGCTGATCAAATACATATCCCATCTACTGTGCCACTCGATGCTCTCATCCTCTTGCCAGTAAACGGAATAGGTGTAGGTGATTGTCAATTTCGCATCTGGGTCGTACTTTGGCGCAAAGGACCGTTTCTCATCTGGTTCGAGGGGAAGTGTCGGAAGGGTGAGCTCCAACTGTGATTGATCCGGGTCGGATATGGATGCAGGGCATTTACCCGCTGGACCGTTTATGCTACAGATGGAGGGTCACTAAATGCATTCAATAACACTCCCTGAACGAACATGTTCACTTACGACTTTGGGTAAACCTCGAAACCGACTATAAGCTTCTTGCCGGGGCTTTTGTTACTTTTCCGATACCTCAGAATGATTGTCACATGATTGTGAATATAGAATTTGTTTTCCTCGAAATTCCCAAGCTTGAAACCGGCCGCGTAGTACTTCCGTAATTTGTCCAGAGATTTGAATGACGTCGCACCAGGGAGATTATCCACAATCCTGAGAATCGGAGAGAATAAGCACCAAAATTTTCGAAATCGCAATAGTAGGGGCGTAGCTACTACCATTCAACCACGTAGTTGTGTCTGATCAGCCTCTGAGCTTCGAGGACCTCGTCTCTCCCGATTTCAACGTCGCAGAGGTATTTGCAAGCTTCCGTTGTTCCCATAATCAACTCGTAGTCGCTGTCGACGATCCTATCGCCCCTGAGAACTTCTCCAAGGTTAAGGCCGACATGCCTTGCTCCTTGTTTCGGCTTGCAGATGAAAGGGAGGTCCGAGTAACTGTATGGGAGTTCTGTGGCATCGCTGGTTATTTTGTTGAATTGTAGGGGAACGCGTTCACCGTTGCCGTAGCTTTTTTCGGACCAGCCTGATTACATTGTTAATACGACGGGGAAAAAGAGATAGACATGTCCAGGTTCAATCGGGGATAGACTATGGGCAGCAGTTGTTAGCTTACCTGGTATGTAAAACGCCTCCGAGTGAGCCGCTGCTGATAGCCACAGCAGCAGCCCCGTTACACCCGCGTAACATTTCATTGAGCTAGAGCTATTGCTGTAGGATATTGAATTTCAAAGCATCCAGGTCGGTAGAACTTTTTTTTCAGTAGGAGGAAAGGAAATTAGGAGCTGAAGCTAGCAGAGCTTCGCTTTGAGCCTCGTAGGCTAAGGGGGTTTTCGCAAACGCTGTGAACTATATTGTGATGAAATATCACATATCGCCTGCATAGTCAAGGGTGCTGGGCGGTCGTTGTTTTGTAGTGGTTACAGAAAATGAGAGGTGTTGTTTGCTGCTTACCTCCCAAATCCAGCGTGGCAAGTCGGTAAGCCGGTCCTCCACAGCGACAGTGAAGGTCTATATTCTCGTCGCACAACTTCAATTCTAGTCAATCGAAGATATCAATGAGGTTTGCGAGAGGAAATCGCAGCCATCGAAAAATCACCGATATATTATTATCCTTTTTCACTTTTGTGCCCTACAAATGAACAACTAAATGAGATCTCGATCTTGATCCCGCCGCCACGGCCACACTCCTGGCTGACTAAAACCACCAGCCTCGGTGCCGCCCCCACCGTTCTAGCTTGCGAGCCACTCGGCTTAACTTTGAGAGGCGAAGAAGGGGTGCCTCGGTCCAACCCCGGATTTAAACAGTAAGCGCGGTACAATCGCATTCAAATGCAATGCAAGATGCCATGCTCAAGCAGTTCAAGATCAAATTCCATCTTGCTTGCCGATTTGACCTTGGTCTGGATTGGTTTCGGATGTGAGCATATCTTCTTTTAAAAAGGATTGCAAGGTAGCTATAGGATAGTTAAACCAGTTTTCGCTCTTCTTAAATTATTGGTATTCTCGAGCTCTTTCACAAGCAATTTTCTTTTCTTCTTTGTTCCCATTATTTCGGCCCTGCTGCTTCGGTCGCGATTATCCTGGAAACATCGCCGTCAAACATTACAGCCACAGCAGTTATTGGTTACCCTCTCGAGCTTGGGCAGGTTCACAACTTATATATTTGGAAGAAAAGGATCAAGTAAACGGCAAAAATGAGAGCCATACAGGTGCAAAAGTACCTTGAGGTATGGCATGGAACACGGGATACGTAACCGTCTTGAGAGGATAATTAGTGCTTACGGCTGGTTTCGAGTATTTTGCAGGGTCCCGAGCAACTCGTCCCAATATCATTACCGGACCCTGAACCAAAAGAAAACCAGTATCTGATCGGGATACGGGCTGCTGGCACCAATTTCTTTGACCTTCTGCAGATTCGAGGCAAATACCAGGTACAACGCAAATGCCTTCATCTTGCACGTTAATATTCAGTCAGCCGGAATGCTAATTTATTGTTGCATGGTTTTAGCATCAACCTCCGTTACCATGGGTAGGATTTTTCTCCCTATGGGATAAGGGTGTTTTCTAGGCAATTTTATTAATCTGTAACTTTAGGTTTCGGGTTCCGAGTTTGCTGGTGTGGTACTAAAAGCACCAACGAAGGGATCACCGAAATATAAAGTCGGAGACAGAGTATTTGGGGCTGGGCAAGGCGCTTATGCCACCAAGATTTGCACCGCGGAGGATGTACTGCACAAGATTCCAGATAGCTGGGCATTCGAAGATGCCGCTGGCCTTTACGTTACAGGTATTTAATCCTATAGAAAGCGGCCTTAATTCTACGCTGTGTTAACTGGCTCCGCGCAAAGTTCCTACCTCTTATGCTGCTTTAACGATACGCGCCAATGTACAACCCGGAGAGTGGGTACTAGTTCACGCAGGTGCTGGCGGTGTCGGACTAGCTGCGATTCAGGTCGCTAAAGCACTCGGTGCTACAGTTATTGCTACAGCTGGAACAAAAGAAAAGTTGAAGATTTGCGAATCATTCGGAGCAGACCACGGGGTAATCTACACAGACAAGTCATGGACACAGGAGGTTCTAAAGTTAACGAATGGCCGTGGCGTCGATGTTGTGTACGACCCTGTCGGCATGGTTGACCTTAGCATGAAATGCATCAATTGGAATGGTCGGATATTGGTTATTGGTTTCGCAGGAGGATCTATTGAAAAAGTTGCCTTGAACAGGGTTCTGCTGAAGAATATCAGGTATGCATCAAGCTAAAACATGCCTTATTATAAATGCCTATATCTAATACGGGACTAGTATTGTTGGAATACACTGGGGTGCTTATGCAAAATTCGAGCCCTCTCAGATAGCGCCTGTTTGGAAAGGAATATTTGACCTTATCGAACAAGGAAAGTTCAAGCCAACCGTCTACGCCCAAAAGTTCAAGGGATTGGAGAATGTAGGAAAGGCTCTGAAAGCTTTGGGTGCACGAGAAACTGTAAGTTCCACCTCAATGCTACATCCTGTCCCTGTGTGCTGGAGCTGACTATTATTTGAAATGTAACAATAGTGGGGTAAAGTCGTGGTATCGATTCCAGAGGAGGAGGACAAGGCAAAGTTGTAACATAGGCGGTGTATGTTTGATTATTATATAAGTGTGGTATATATTTTACCTAATTCACATGTAGGAATGAGAGCTGGGAGTAGCATTGTGCAAGAATCTTTCATGGCTAAAGTCCCACGCATGGTTGGTAATGAATATACTCCCAATCTTATAGCTCATGATGTGCATCAAAGGTCTATGAACCTTGTGGTAGCGTGCAGCAGAGACCGCTGGACATTCTGGCAAGTTAAGCCGACGCCAAAGGGACATTAGTAACAATTTTAATAATGCCATGCAAACTCTACCCGACTAGAGTTCCTATTATGTTTGAATTTGGAAATCGAGTTTAAACAACGGAGACACAATATTTCTGGGCGACAAACAAATATCGCCGATATCCCAATAGCGGGTTTAAGCGTTGTATTTTTTTGGCGCCGAAACTAACTAGAAATTGGCACAGAATTGCACGTACTTATAAGAGCTGAAAGCGGTCTCTTGCGGGTCGGCTCACAGTAATTCATATCCTGAAAATTTTTTATTTTGAAAAGAATTCGTTTCTTAATATGTTTTTGATATTTCCCCTCCAGTATTGCAAGAGTATCCGCAAACTAGCTGCTTTCTTTCTTTCCATCTGTTTTTTCTTCCTGCTTGCGTAGACTATCGAAGACAGCAAGGTTTGGAACAGCGTGTGCGAGAAAAGGGAAAGCATGGGAAGCTAGCCAAAGGCGGAAAGAAGAGGAAGGGGAGCGGAGGGGGAGCGGTCCAGATCCAGAGCCGGCCAGATCGGCTGCACCGGACTGCTGCACACCACACCACCACCTTTGTTCTGCGTGCCGAGTACAGTACCCACATGTAACCCATGCTCCGGCATTCTTCGCACCTTTTTTTCCTTTTCCCTGTCTTGCCCCTTCTTTTCTTCTTTGGTCTCGCTCGCTCCATGCAAGAGTCTTGAATCGATTCTGGGGTCCGATGCAAATCGCCCGACCCAACTGCCAGCTCCATGGGTCTTTTTTAGAGTAAGAAAGACTAGCCTAGTCTTCCATCATGTCTATCACCAAGTTTAAGGTTATAGAGCCAATGTAAAAAAAAAAATAAAAAAAATAGTCGGGTCTGATTAACTCGAGAACATGATCTAGTTTAGAAGCCGCATTCTCATTGGTCGCGTTGAATGTCCGTGTGCGAACTCGCCCTAAGCATGCTTTGCCCATTTCGACGCCCCTAAAAAAGCTGTTTATCCGCTGAGTTTGGAGGATATAGATATGCTGCTGCTCTTTCTGGGGTGCACGGCCGTGAATTGTATGAGTGGGCTTGCATTTATTTGGGCGCTGCGGTGGATACATGTACGTACACGTTTCTCGGGATTGGGATTGGGATTGGGGATTGGTATTATTGAGGAATTACTTATTTTTTTCCCTTTCTTTCTGTCTTTCTTCTTCAGCTGCACCCACCAACTAACTTGACAGGCTTGCTTGCCTCTGGCTGCCCCCTTTTTTTTTTTTTTCTTTTTTTTTTTTTCTCTTTCCTCCCACCCCCCAATTGCAATTGCAATTGCAAGCCCACACACAGTCTCAGGCCATCAGCAGCAGCCACCACCACAAACTCTCCCCTTGCAATAAATAATATGAGCAGACCAGAACCCTCGTTCAACCGTAACAAAGAGGCTGAAGCAAAGCACCTTGCCAGAGATTGTGACCCCCCCCAAAGGTCTAAAAAGTCAAAAACTAGGAAGAAAAGGCCCCAAATAAAGTTCGAAGGCATTAGTCGAAAAAGTTCTCCTTCTTTTTGTCTTTTCCCTTTGGCTTTCTTCAAAAGTTATTTCCTACGGGCGAAGGGCTCGGGAGACCGATCTTTACCAACATTCACCCCAAAATTTCTGTATCACTCGGATTTTGAGAGGTTCTTCTGCGTGGGAAATTTCTCTCATTTCAATCTCGACATTCGGCTTTTCTGTACAACCTGGCCTAACCGACCTGCCTGGAGCGCCCGTCTCTCTCAAAGAAAAGAAGAAGAAAAAAACGTTCGGTTGCCCATCCGGCCTGTTTGATCGACGGAGAACTCGAAACCGGACTTGACGGGATAAAATCTGGAAAGCTAGCAGCCAAAGGATAAGGAAGGAAGGGGAAGGAAGGGAACGCGCATCTTACCCGAAAATTCGCACAACTAAGGAAGGGATAGGTATATTATTACCCGTCTGGACCTTTCAACCTCTGCAACAAAAAAAGGAAGCGACCAGCTGTCGATAATCCTCGACACTCGCCACAAGTTTTAAACGACTCCCCGAATTTACGAAGCCTATCTCCGATATTCATTATACAAACCCACCAAATCCATACAAGACAATCCAGAGTATGTGAAAAAAGAGGCGGGTGGCGGAGGTTTGATCATGTCTGAAAGTCGGGCCCAGGCGGTGGATGGACTATCGTCGTCGCTAGACTCTGCAGCTGGGGAGAAACCACAGTTACCCGACCATGGAGCAGCAGGAACGGCTGACGGGGTCCCTTCGAGGAACCCTTTCTCTCGATGGATCGCAAGCCACAGAGAAAGGCCTTTTCGCTTGAGAATTAAAATTCGAAATCAATTAAGTGTATGTTGAACCAAAGTCCTATGCTTTATTTGAACTCAAAATCACCTGCCTATATGTTCTTGAGCGCACGATACTTGAACAGCTCCCATTAGCCACATATCCCCGAATCCTCCCCATCTACATATATCCATTGAATACCCAACTCCGTATAGCACTCCTATGTTCCTCTCCTAAGGATATGCTACCCGAGCACTCCGGTCGTCACCTTATATTACCCCTGCGTAGCACGCTGTCTACCATCCGCAATACATCATGTATAAATTATGCTACTCCAAGGCCGTTAAAATAGCCTGGGTTTGAGTCGCGGTAATTATTTCGATGAATTGATCGCTAACTAAGTATTATGTGTGTCCATATAGTTTCTCTTTGCTAGTATGTTCCTACATACCACATCTTCTTCCTTAACCAGATGTGTTCCGCTACATCCACTAACATGATGGAACCTACTCTCAGTATTCACCTTGACCGCAGTCGGAGTTCTCGCCGGTATCACGTGGCGAAATACGTATGGTTACATCACAGACTCCGCGAGCAGCAGGTTCGTCGTTGAAATATCGACCCTAAATTATTCGCCCAGTCTAACATACTTACCTTCGGGTGTAGGTTGAGCATTATCGCGGATCTAAAGCGTGCACAGGTCAACCAGGCTATTCAAACTCTAGAAACCCTCGCTACATCAATCGCTACGCGAAGTGCGCCTCTTGCTTTATTGAATAGATATTATAGAAATAATATTACGGCTAGCAGCTGGACGTATTCGGTAGAAGAGTAAGATATTTTCTCGAGATGGATCAGGATCGGGTATTTTTGGGCACATCGGCTGATATAATCATAGCACCGGTACCGCTCTATCTTCGCAACAATTCTGTATGTCGACCACTGCGTCTAGATCTATAGATAAGATTTGTTTTGCTGACTGCAGGGCTTTCATGATAGATGTTGCCGCGACGCTGTACAACGCAAACTTGACTGAAGCGTAGGGACCTTCGTTTTCTAATCTTAAGGGCTGAATATCCAACTAATACCGCCGTATAGGATTCTTAACATAACGTCGAAGCCACCTGAAGAACTTGGGTTCTTGAATTCCAAGCATAATGAAAGCATTGGACTTCTATCTGACGAGTCGGGGGTTACTCAGGCTGCTAATTGGAATGGGCATGAGGGGTTCCCTGATGAACTGTGAGTGAATCCCCCATCCTAACTTTCTTGTGCCTATCCTCATGTACAGCTTCTAACTAACTATTTGATTTAACCTCTGTACAGGTATCCACGATCCTCCAATATATCCCAAACACCTCAAGAAAAACTAAATCTATTCAATGAGCAGGCGATTGAGAGCCGCGAAAGTTTATTGCTGGGACCCGTCCGAGTAAATAGTACCTTTTTCATGATATCATTTACTGTTCCGGTTCATAATACCACCGGAAATCGTACGCTGGTTGGATTTTGGACTGTCCTGCTTGATGCACAACTATTGGTGGATATCGTAAACACGACACAAGGCATGGCGGACACTGGACAAACAATCCTAGTATGTGAAATATAAACAGTAAATACGCCCTAATTGATAGAAATGCTGATGTTTGTATTGCAGGTCGGTCCGAATACAACAACAAATATCTTTGAGCCAAACGACGGAAACTTCACAGATGAAACCAAATTCCGATATTTACTACCCCCTGTTCGAACGCCGAACCTCTACGATACCGTGGATATAATGGGAAATTTTCCGGCTGTGAAGTGGGCATACGAGAATAATGATGCTGACGGGGATGCAATTGCGGAGCTCAGTACAAACAATGCGAATAATCAGAAAGTTAGCGTCGGATACTCGGTCATTGGACCGTCCAACAAACTCGCCGATTGGGCATTGATAGTCGAAATGCAGAACTCAGAGGTTTATGCGCCGATTACGAGGGTTCAACAATTGTTGATTGCTACTGTCTTTGGCGTGGTCGGTGGAATCCTTTTGTTCATATATCCACTGTCACACTGGGCGGTCGCCCCGATTACTCGACTTCGATCCGCTACAGCACGTACGACCAAGCCGCCTAGCGAAGATTCAAGCGATACGGACGGCAATGGCGAGGGTGATCCAGAGAATGGCCGTCGCAACTCGAGTCAACGAGGATTCAGGATTCCTCTCAAAGTACGGGAACGGCGACATTTTATACACGATGAACTTACGGACCTCACTCATACCTACAACCTAATGACCGAGGAATTGACGAGGCATTACGATGAGCTGGAAGATCGTGTATTCCAAAGAACCCGCGAAATTGAAGCGCAACGGAAGGTAGCGGAGGAGGCCAATGAAGCTAAGACAATCTTCATCGCGAATATTAGTCATGAGCTTCGAACTCCTTTGAATGGTATCCTCGGAATGTGTTCGGTTTTGATGGCGGAAAAGGACCCAAGCAAAGTCAAGCACAGCCTTCGGATAATAGAGAAGTCTGGAGAGCTGCTTTTGGCATTGCTCACGGATCTCCTAACGTTTAGCAAAAACCAATATGGAAATCATGTTATTTTGGAGGAACGAAACTTCAAGATGAACGATATCACAAGCCAGTTAAATGCCATCTTCAGGAAGCAAGCTATGGAGAAACACATCGATCTCGTGGTGACAGTAACCCCACCGCAATTTTTGGACTCGATCACTTTCTATGGCGACAGCAATCGGCTTATGCAGATTCTGATCAATCTCATTGGCAACGGCCTAAAGTTCACCGAGAACGGATCTGTCCACGTCAATATCGTTATCCGGGAAAATGATGGCCGCGATAACGATTTGAGACGGGCCAATTCTGAGGGCTCTAAGAATATAAAGATACCTGCCAACAGAAGTAGTGTTAAGAGCAATTCTTCTATTCAGAAGCCACCCTCTCGGAATGCATCATTGAACAGTACGCAGCTCGGGAAGGGAGAGAACCTTGGAGAGAAGATTAGTAATGCGCTGGCAAGAACCACTTCGATAATGGGACATGAGAAGGAAAAGGAAAAGACGATATCCCGGGACGACATGTCGTCAGAAAGGGATAATACTATTGTGAACCCGGAGGCTACGTATGTTGGCGAGTTCTGGGTGGAAGACACAGGACCTGGAATACCCACCGAACTCCACGAAAAGGTCTTTGAGCCCTTCACACAAGGTGATAGGAGTTTGAGCAGAAAGCACGGAGGAACCGGGTTGGGATTAAGCATTTGTCGGCAGTTAGCAGCCCTGCTTCAAGGAACCGTTTCGTTAAAACGGTCCGACTCTAGCGGAAGCCAGTTCTGTCTAAAGGTACCGCTCAAGGTCTCCCGCGAGGGTACTTCTGCTCGTAACAGTATTTCCTCTAGTTTTGATGCTGGGATCCCCGACCTTGGTGTTGCGAGGGCACTCAGTGGGACCAATGCCCTCGTCTCGGAAAAAGACATCAACAGGATCTTGCCAACGCCATCTGGTTGGAACTTGGCCCATAAGTCCAAAGAGGAAATGGCCGAGAATAGTCGGCCTACAACATCACCTGGCGCTAAAGGTAAAGAAGAACAACCACTCGCAATAACCAAAACCAAAACCCAGAGCAAACTCCTTGAGCTCCCACCCAATCCTCTATTAGAGATGGAGAAAATCCGAGTTCTTGTCGCCGAGGATAACCCTGTCAACCAAGAAGTTGTCTCCCGAATGCTGCGGCTGGAATCGATTTACGACATTGTCATAGCCAAGGATGGTCAAGAAGCAGTAAACCGAGTTAAAGAGGCCCTCGAAGAAGGGAAGCATTTCCATATCATCCTTATGGATGTTCAGATGCCAACATTGGATGGCATACAAGCAACAAGCGCCATTCGTTCTCTCGGATACAGAGCACCCATTGTTGCCCTTAGCGCTTACAGCACAGAAAACAACATTAAAGAATGTTACGACTCTGGTATGGATTATTTCATGAGTAAACCGGTAAAGAAGAGCCAACTACGCACCGTCCTAAAGAGATACTGTTCCACGATACGGGAAGAAGATTATACTCCAGCTTCCGAGATCGAATCACCCTTAACTGTATCCTCCGCTGCTGGTACCCCATCTATAGAAACGACCCTTCTCCAACCATCATCAAATACCACAGCAACCTCAGCCTCCACCCCTCCTTGATTTTTAGATACACAGGCGTTTCTAAGCATTCATCGCACTTCGTTTTAGCTTTATGATCATACAAGTTGAATAACTTTCCCCAAAAGTCTTTCTGGATTCGACAATATTTTTTATTTTATTTATCTCGGGAGGCGTTTATATTATTTTATGCTTGCTCTTTATCATTTTATATATTTTTAGTAATGATATCGGAAACGGATCCTTTCCCTTCGTTTTATACGGATACATATTTTTTCGCATTTCACCAGATTATTTCAGGGCTCGACAACCTTACTAAAGGCCTTGCCAATCTTTTTTTTTCTTTTGAACATATTCAGAGGGAACCAAGAAGCGGGAGTTTTGATTATTTGTCACGCATTTGTTTCACTCTCATCGTATCTTCATAAAAAGGACTCGAGGGAACCTGCGATTTTTTTTCTTTCTTTTTTTTCTCACTTTTTTTGCACTCCCCTTACCTTCCCCCGATCATTCCCAATGCTCCTATGATCCTTTGGGCCTACGGGAAGGTGCGTCAAGACATGTGTTATATATAAACTTGGGGGATACGTACTTGCGAAATTTAACTGTACAAGTAAAGTAATATAAAAGAGAAACATTCTAAAGGTTGAATACAATAACACAATCATTATCCGTAGTCTGGGGGTTGCGTCTGCCAGACTATCCATTATCGCTATAGTAAAATGGGAAGATTCTAGTTTAGAGTTGTATCGGGTTAACGGCGTTTCATGCTGCCGTGCTTGTTGAATCTCATGTTCAGACCTCTTTCTAAGAGAAAGATTTTCGCTAAGCCGAGTGGGCTACGTATTTGAGACAAGGGAGGCCTACCGCATCCATCGGGGTTGATAGGAAAGAGGAGACTTCTTACGAAACAAGACTCCCATCCATGTCTTTCAAAAAAAAAAAAAAAAAAAGCGGACCAGACCTCTATGTCCCTATGTATTGTGATCGGAAGACTGCGTCTACCAAACTACATCGTGGCATAGCAATCAAGCTCTTTTATTCCTTCTCCAAGGCACATGCAGCGGTACCTTGGCGTCAGTTTGCCAATCTGTTGGCTGCAAGCAATTTGGAAAAGAAAAAGAATAACAGGATATATACAGGATTTCCCCCCACACCCCCGTTTCTTTGATATCGAATCAATCCTTTGGAGTCTTCCGGGCTGAGTTAAGCTACCCACCTGCCAGCTGCAGGAGTTTGTTCCTTAAAGTTACACACACCCACACACTTTATTCACATACTCGCATACGCACATGCCGCACCGCATGTGGTAAAAGTTGGATCCCGCTGGGGGATGAACGACGGGGAAACCGTTTCGATCCTTTAATCATCTAAATATAAACAACATTTTCAAAGAAACGAAGCAAGTTATACGGGTAGCTGAAGGGACATCGGAGGGCTGCATCCTGGGGGCTAAATGGGTACTATACCGATCGGCGGAGTGTTTGTTCTGCGCCTACCCTGCAGTTCGGCACCCTGGCAAGGTGACACCAGATTAAAAATACCACAACAACGCAACACAAACGTCACATGTGCACGAAACACTTTTGTACGCTAAGAGGTTTCGGCCAAAGAGGAGAGAAAGAGCTCATGTATGCAAATGTATTCCCAAATTATAACCATTTTTTTCCATTATGCAAAATATAACTAAAGGAGACCCTATATGACTTAAATAATAACCAACATGATGAAAGAAGAAACGATGATAATTCCACGCTATGCTTAAGGAGTGTCGTTAAATCATAAAACACCGCAAATGACCCAAAATGAATACTCTGTATAACAAACATTAACAATGATGAGAACCCATGTATTCAGAGGCTTATAACCCTCTCAAAAAAAACTAGTCCGCCAGGGTAAATATCACTCTAATCTTTTTCTCTCTCTCGTCCCCTTCCACTCATCTGCAAGCCGCTTAATAGTATGGACCAGCGGTGGTGGTGGTGTTGTGATAGTAACCTGGTTCGGTCACAGTGACAGTCACGGGTGGCTTGGTGACATAGATGGTCTCACCAGGCTCGGTTACGGTGATGGTCTTGGTATAGTCATATCCGTATCCATTGTCAACGGTGACGTAAACAGTGGTAGCGGTGGTTGGGCAAGCAGAAACGAGGACAAGATCTGTAGCGGTGATTGTCTTGGTTCCGTATTCGTATCCTTCGGTGACAGTCTTGATTTCAACATCACCCGGCTCGGTAACAGTCTTGGTGATATACTTGGTCTCGTATTCTGGTGGGTAGACTGGTGGAGTATACTCTGGTGGAGTGTACGGCGGGTAAGTGTGTTCGCTGGTGATATATTTGGTGGTTGTTGTAGTATAAGTAGTCAAGGTGGAGGTAGTATAAGTAGTGACGGTTCCATCCTTGGTGACAGTGGTTGGGCATGGCACGTATTCGGTGATGGTGTGAGTTTCATAAGTGGTCGTAGTTTCGTAAGTTGGAGGAGTATAGACAGGAGGAGTATAAACTGGAGGGGTATATGATGGTGGAGTGTAGGTTGGTGGAGTATAGGTTGGGGGAGTGTATGGAGGAGTATATGGAGGAGTATAAACGGGGGTGGAGGTATTGTATGGAGGAACATAATACGAACTAGAGCTGCTGCTAGTATAGTATGGTGGAGGAACGTAGTAGCTGGAAGAGCTTGTCGTATAGTAAGGTGGAGGCACGTATTCGGATGTAGTGGAGCTCG